>JAJEKB010021185.1:1446828-1478310 GCA_022393335.1 Macrotrachela quadricornifera
CCCCCCCCTCAGAAAAATGTTTTTTTCGAAAATAACTCAATATTGAATTTTTAGTTTAGGAAGATGCGCCGAAATTTCCTCTTTCAGAATATGTATGGTTTTTCGAAAAATGGCTAGGTTTCAAAAGACTTATCAAAAAAAATTTCTACCCTACTACTCTGTTTTCCTAGAAATTTTTATGGTTCTCACGTTTTGAAAAACTGCTTGTTGTTCCATATAACCGCATTGCATATAACATTTTTTTATATCAAGTATGATAGATGGCGTTAGCTTATTCGCTTGTTACGCGCTTTCAAAAAGTCCATTGACATATATTGAAAATATACCATGTAAACATGCTTTTCGGGATTTGGCTGTAAAAATCCATTTCTAAAACTTCTTTTGCGTTTTTCTCAAAATCAATTTTTTCGACCATACCGTTTACGCGGGCAAGGATTTCTCAATAACGACTCAATAAAGAAAGGATAATTTTTTTTTGTTGAATAGAGGACAGTTAGGGCTAGATCCTCACGTTCTCCGATTTTTGAATTTCTCTTTTGCTGAAATAAAAAACTTAGATATATCATTTTGATGAGCGCTTTGAATTTGAACATTTTGCGACAAAGTGTTTTTAAAAATCAAACAAAGGGAAATTCGAAAATCAGAGATCGTGAGGATCTGGCCCTAAGGCCACTCTACAATTTAAAAACCACCCCGACATGATTAGCTAATATTTTTATATCGAAAACCTTGCCCGCGTGGAGGGTACTTTTGACCAATAAATTGACTGTAACTCATTCGTTTCTCAGAGATTTGAGGAGATATTTTAACCACAGTCTCCTCTAGCCAAGACTAACATTCTCTGAAATTTTCGTTGAAATCGGATGAGAAATAACAAAGTTCGGTGGTGAGGGGGGGGCCCCCCTTAACTGTTCGTTTGGAGAATGCAACCACGCATTCATTTACTATACAACCATGTATCAGTCTCAGTGGCAAACTTGTCGGACCACTTTTGCTTTGTTTAAAGGAACCCGCTGGTTATTCGACTGAAAATATTTGAGTGAGTTTCTTATATATGATGATCTCTTTCTTTCATATTAGTATAATTCAAAAATACATCTTGTTTATTATTACATATTTCAGAGTCGTCTGTTCAAAGCTCCTAAGATTGTAGTATCGTGCAGTACATCCGGCAAACTCACAACTGATCTTGTGAAATTTTGGAGAGATAATGTCTTGCTTCCTTCCGGTTTTTCTCATCGTACTCTTCTCATCTCTGACTGTTGATCTGGTCAAGATAACACTACAAGTATTTACGACAGTATTGAAGAACTTCACCGACTTGAAATACCTAAACATACCACCACACAAATTCAGCCGTTGGATGTGTTTTACAACAATCAGCACACATATATCGCTCGTCGTATGTATGATCGAGTACTTCTTGATGGTCTTAATATTAATTGAAGTGAATGTAATAGTATCGTTCGTTGTCAGTCTCTCATTTATAATTAACTATGTGCTCCTGTTTTTCGAAAAATGCTACAATATGCTTGGCACGCAAGTGGATATATAGACAATCATCCAGATTCTTTTCTATCTGTTAAGCAGCTGTGCTTTACATTTCAAAACGTTCCAGGCAGTAGTGGGTGTTGTGAATCGTCGCCCTTTATTATCTAATACTGTGGAAACAAGAGACACCTGAAGCAAAGAAAATTATCGAAAAAAGTAAAGCCGAGCTGTCGAGTATTACCAAAAATTATACACATCTTGAAATGCGACGAGCCATACAAGATATTCATGATATCAAGTCAATCTGTTTAAATCTTATGAGAAGCATAAAAGAAATTCACAATTTATCTTCAAGTCTTTTTAATCTGTTTAATACATCATGTGTTCAAATATTATATTGCCTATATATTTAATCAGGAACTGACTCATTTATTTTATTCTAATGCTGTGATAATAATTCACGTAAAGAAGGAGATGGAGGAATTGGAAACCAAAGAAGAAATATAACAAAAACAATCAATATTTGTTTTTTCACTAGTTGCTATTAATTTTTAGAGCATATCTGTTAGTTGATCAATATCATTAATTTCTATAGTTTCACTAGTAACTAAGTATATAACTGGTGAACCTCGACATTTTAGGCCCTCAACAGTCAAACCTCGAAAACTTATGAACCCAGAAAATCATAATATCGAAAAAACCTTATTAATAGAAAGAAAAGTTGAATGAAGCTTTTGTTCTTTTGAAACACTTTTTCCTGGAATCTAAATCAATTTTAGCGAGGAGGTAAAGATGTATGTGCTACAACCGTCATGATCATCTTACATCTACACAGACAAACCCACACCCTCAACACTACTGTACCATTTACTGTAATTATTAGCGGTTTTATAAACTATGACGCGTATAGTATAGATATAGACGAAATAATGTCAGATAGTTTGGAAATGGACTAAGAGCAATTTCTTTAGTAAAATGAAATCAGAAATGGTCGGATCTATTCATGTCTAAGTATGATAAGCGAGCAAGATTTTTTTAACTCCCACACTTATAGTAAATTTGAAGATGTTGTTTTCGTTTAGATGTATGTTTCTGTTAAACATAATCACATCAAGCTAGAGAAAAGAGAGCATGCATTATATGACCCAAAAAATGTCAGAGAATGAGATTGCGCACACTATCGTGTTTTTTACGTTCTGTAGATTTGACGAGATGACTACTTGTTTCTTTCGGCGAGTTTTTTCAATACTAACGACGCCATCATCTTCGAGGTGAAAGCGTCCGCATTCATCTTCTATTGTAAGAAAAACCAAAGTATTGAAAAAGATCATCATAAAATTACAGCAAGCCACAATCAACCTCTATAAAATAGAGAAGATACGGTAATAAAATTCTATGACGATGAATTCGAACAAAGCTGTCCGATAAAACCCTTAAGCAAGGTTGAAACTGGGCATGATTGCTTCTTTTCGTTGTAGCGATGATGAGGAGAAGATGACTAAAACGTTCAATGCGTTAGAGCCGGGAAAGATCATCTTGTGAGCGATATGAATTCGGGTGTGGATAGTGATGCACCTTGAAAATAAATCAGACAGTCTCACTATCATTTGTACCACACAACCACAACTTCTGTCTAATGAAACAAGCATCATTATCGAAATTTTATCAATAAAACGACAAATATAGAAAACCAAACATTACTACAGATGAATCAGCGAATGGAATTCAAACCCACTCCGTGCTTCCATTAGTTTCCCTCAAGCCAAATTACGACTATAACGAACAATACTCTCCAAAAAACTCCGAAATACAGAAGTGCAGATAGAACAACAAAAATAGCATTTAAAAATAAAATAAATAGTGCTTTTATCATTACTAACGTCATGAATAGAAGTGTAAGTTCATATGCTGATCAATGACGACGGTCTAAGAAGTTCTAAATCTTCTACTACCATGGTGGCACCTTGAAATCTTTCGATTCTATCGGCGTCAACGGCCGCTCACCATCCCACTTACATCTCTATTCACCAACTCTTTTGTAATTCTCGTCAAGTATTCAATGTTAAGTACGGCATGAACCAGGTTATCGAACTTATCTTATGTGTGCTCCTAAACCTTACCTTTACCCATTCCGACAACGGAAAGAGCTTTACGACCGTATTATGCTTGTCGCGTTAGCAGCGAGAAAGATGTCTTTAGTTCGCATCATAGCCTGGTCCATGGAAGAGATAGATGCATCTGTCCGTGTCTTGCTTTTACTCTCAGCTAGACAGATGAGTTTTTCCTGTTTTTGAGGGTGTGTGGTTTGCCTCATCCTTAACGAAAGAGATGCCTTGAATATCTTACTTTCGTTTCATTGAACATACTGGGAAAGTCAGTTGATTTCTGAAAAGTCATACGGTTTCCTAGAAACTATTAGGAGGTATCGTATGATATGCACTCAAGCCTCTTTTACATTAAAGAGGAAACCTCACATAAATATATTTTGTATTCACGGATGAAACAAATTTTAAAAACTTAAAATAACGTCTTTTATTCAAGATGCTAGCACGTTATGAATAATAGCAATGTGTTAGTCTCTATATATAATGTCCAGTGCGCGTGTGTGTGTGTATCTGTCTGTACCCGCTCAAAAAAAACATGGGACTGTGTTAGCTTTTAAAACCTTCTGTCTCTCAGTGTATGAAAGTTTCTGGAGCCTTCTAGAGCATATAGTATATGGACTGTGTGAAATCTTCCACAACCTTGTAAAGCTTTCCAGAATATAACAGGTGGACACTATGAAACCCTTCGAAGTCTTCCAGAACATTCTGGAGTTTCAACCTATATGTATTGTTCGGCGTATGTATCTGTGTAATAGTTTATGTATCATGTTGAGAAAAATCCTTTCTTTTTGCGTACGCTTTCTTTAACAAATTTGATATGAAACGAATAGTATGGCGTGAAAATCGTATTGCACAAGAAGCAACTACCATTCGAAACAATAATCTGTAATTTCGCACCCTTACTCATAAAGGAAACAATCTGATAAGAGAAAGTTAGTAATAACCAAGCAAACAATCTGATAAGAGAAAGTTGGTAATAACCAAGCAAACCAAGAAAAGAGTGAGTAAGCAAGGGAAAACACTCACAGATTAGGTCAGATAAGAATATAATCTATTTTAATCGTTATTGTTCTTGAAGTTTCCTTTAGAGTTTTTACTAGCTTACCTTTCGATTTATGATGAAGGTATATAAAACGAAAACTTTTGTCTATCAATTCTTGATTTCTTCTATTACCTTATAATAATAACAAGCATCGAAATTCAACGGTAACAATGGCTGGTTCAACAACTTTCACCTTCGACGAAGCTCATTATGCCACATGGAAAGCTCAAACAGGCAATGATTTTGCAGAAGTTCAAGAGAAGGAAGTAAGTGAAGATCTACTCGTTCGTACCATTAGAAAAGTGGTAGAGTGAGTGTATTTGAAAAATTTCTCTCGCTACTAAAATGATTTCCATATGTGGGGTTTGTACCTGAACCTTTGAGATCTTACAATATATTGTATAATAGACAAGAAACTTCTTTCAATAAAATGGTGGCGTTTAATTTCTTACAGAAAGATAGAAGAATCTATATCTACTAATTTGCAACTTGATTAGTCGAATGAATATGCATTTTGAACAACAAACTTATTTCATATGAATAACAAAAGAAACTTCAAAGTCATTTCGCTTTGAAAGAGTCCTTACGTATCAGTTGCGATCTATTGAATCTGAAAATTTTTAAATCTTTCGAAGTGGGATTTCGTGGAGGCTGCTAAAGATTAGAAACATTTCTTTAGTTCCAAACTAAAAAATACCTATCGACTATACTCTGATCCAAAAGTTTCATTTATGTTCAGTCACGAGCTAAAGCATTGAAATTGAACAAAGTATTGGATATGAACCTCTGTTAGTTGACGAGTCACTAGGCATTGTCTACATTTTGTGGTCAATGATTTTTTTTTCTTCCAATACTAATCTCGATTGTACTCTAAACATCGCTCTCAACTTCTTGAAATGATCATGATTGAATTCTCTTTTACTTTTATCAAATTTGTTTGCAGGTAAAGGAATGGCTAATTAAATACGCTACTAAATTGGTAGCACGTCGTCAAATCAACAATGCAATCATTGCCGAGATGAAGGATAGTCTTTCTGAAGGAAACAGCGTCGACGCCGAAGCAAAAGCTAAAGCACTGGTCATAAAGGGTGAAAAATGTCTTCAAGAAGCTCAACTTGAACGAGACGAAGCACAAAAGGAATTCGATCGAACTTTTACACCTATCCAAAAAATTCGTATTATTGTTCATGCTGTCGAGACCGTCAATGATCCAATGAAAGCTGCGGATGTTCTCGCTGCCATCCTTCATGATGCCTGTCGTATCTAATCGAGTTTTTTTCTCGTTTACCCATATCTAAACAAGCGTTATTCTCATTTTTTTCATAAATAAACGAGGTGTGTTGATAACATTAACAAAAAGATTAGTAATGAAGACGGGTACATTAAGTCTTCTAAGCACTATTCGATAAATCATAGCAACTGACTTATGAACACTTCATTTTCAGGATCAATATTAACAAAAATAAGTCTTGAAAGGATTTTTCAAGTGTAAAACACATCCTTGGTAAAGCGTGAAAGTAAAAATGATCAGTTTTCAAAAAACTATATCTTTGCTAACCTTTGAGCGTTGCTTCATTTTTGTTCTTATGCCAAATCTTCGAGCGATAGTTCGGGAAACATCAAATGTTCATCGATAGTGATGTCTGAGAACGTTCAATACATATACAAACAATAAGTCTTCTTGGATCTATTGATGTTTTAATCACTGATGTTTTTTGTTTACTCAAAAAGCGAGTATACTCCAGAATCGGTCAGTGTGTCCGTCCGTTCGTCCATCTGTTTATGCGATAAGTCTCGAAAAAGTCGTGGAATTAATACCGAAATTATGCACACAGAATTGTCACTTCAATATCTTGATTGATTTCGAAGATGAAAATGAGTCATCAATCCATTGCAGAGTTATAACAAAAAATGTCGTTTTCTACTACCTTTTTATACAAAAATCACATAGTCTAATTTTCATCAAAAACTTTCTTCTCTACTATTGTACGGACAAAACATAGGATTTTCGTGCCGATAAGTGATTTTCGAGGGTGCTCTCCAATTCAATTCGAACATCATGGTGCATCGCCTTTGCCATAGTGAAGAATGAAACAGGGTTTCAAGGAGGGGTTGAGTTTTTGGGTCATGCATTTCTTCATTATGGTACGTATGAAACATAGTGTTGTTCGCTTGAATTTGACATTTTCAAGGATGATCTACAATTTACCCCTACCTACCTAATGTTCTTTCCTTACTATAAGAGTATGAAATACAACAAAAAGAGGTGAGAAAAGGGACGTGAGTTTTTGGGTTGGTTTCTTCCATTATGGTAATTCTTTTCGCTTCTTAAAATACACAACAGTCGGATTGAATTGCAATGTTTTCGCATTTATATCTTTGTATAACTTAAATATACTTACAACGAAGATGTTTGCACTGTCATGCAAGATGGACGAACGGATGGAGTGCAAATGATTGCATTCAATGAGAAACTGACGCATTTAAAATATGAGTTGCTGATGGCTTACTTTGACAGATCTATATAATTTTTAAGTTTCACATTAATTGAGCGGAGATACATGATAATACTTGAAATATTCATATCAACGTTTAAGATAATCCTCAAATTTGTTAGGAAGTATGTTTCCAAGATCGAGATAAGTCTTATTAGCATCATTTATGCTACTTAGGTGATACCAAAAGTAAAGAAGGAAGTACTTTTTTTCTTAAACATACAGCTAAAAAATTTCGTTTTTTTACCAATAGACAGAGCGTCTTTTGCTTTATTTTTCTATGCTATTTGATCATGATTCAACTAATATTATAATAACAAAATTTCGATAAGAACTATTTTTGTCGAAAACTAGCTAGTGGTAGTAGATCATAATAGGTGTGGCGTAAAAAAATGGGACACTTTTGCATTTTATTTTATCACAACTTAAAACGTTGTATTTAAAAAACAAAACATACTAGAAGACGCAGCGTGAAAAGCTCTACAATTTATAAACGATCGCATATTTTATAGTTGCACTTTTTGTTTTCAAAATGGACCAAACTCTGAGCGATAAAATTTCGACTTTGCAAAAACAAGATTTATCTTTTGGTAATAAACGAATTGCTTTTTTCTTATCGTATCTTTTCGTAATTGTTCTTTATAACTTGCAGAGCTTGTCGCGCTGCCTCTTATAGTGTATTTTGTTTTTATAATTCAAGGTTTTCACTGGTGATAAAATCAGATGCAATAGTGCTCCACCTTTTTACGGTTTACTGCTACCCAGGTATATTATTATGACGGTCGTTTACGTCGACGTAAACGGCACTTTACGGTATACCGTGCACGTTGAAAATCGTGCCGTATCACGGTCGTTTTTCGACGAAAACGGCGCTATATACCAACGTTTACGGCAGTATATATCAACGTTTACTACTGGAATTTAACGCAACACACCGTGAATTATAGGCTTTCGAGGCTCAATTATAGGCTTTCAAGGCTTTTGAAGTTTTATCATAAGCTTTTGCAGCTTGTTGCAAACCTGGTCATGAGAAATTATCATGGGATATGATAAATATTCTTTAGCGAGTATTTTAGGACGTTTGTTAAGATTTTTGAAACCTCTCTAAGGTTATCTAGAACTTCTACAAAAGACCTTTTGGCTTGATGGCACTTGTGGAAGATTTTTGAATGCTTTACATGACATCAATTAAGGATCATCCTAAAACTTCTCTGATAGTACCAAGGTACTATGCTAGGATTTCTACGATAACATCTAGGAAATATTCTTGGATATTTATGCGTAATTTAGAACTTCGCTCAGTACTTTTCAATGTGTCCTAAAGACTGTGTTAGGATTTCTTTAATAGGTCCTAGAGCCTTTTCTAGAATATAAAAAAATCTCCTGTAGAATCGCAGAAAAATATTAGTATATATCAAGAAATTTCAGCAAAACAAAACGGTGAATGAATACTGGTCAAAAGCCTTGTGAGACCCTTTAAAGCCTTGATTGTGGATTTATCAATAAAAGCTCACTCTAATTAATTAGATTTATTAATTAGCATAGGAATCTATCAAATTGAGCTATGTCTTAAGGACAGATATGAGGAAAGCAGAATACTGTAATAGAAAACATACTGAATCCTTTAGTAGGTATACTTTCGAAGGTATACTGAAAGATACCTGAGAAAAGAAAATATTACTACCTATAGAAGAAATTCAGCAAAATAAAACGATAAATGAATATTGGTCAAAAGTCTTATGAGACGTCTTTGGCACTTGTCATAGGTTATAGTTGCCTATATAAACAAATATTACAAAGTACCGACATCTATTACTTATTTTGTGCAGATCTCATTTTATCTTAAACTAATGACGTTCTATATAATTATTGTGTTGGGATTAAGCTATTTTACTTTGGATGAAATATTTTTGTGAGGCTAAATTATATATTCTCGCTCTCTCAATTGCTCCACCAATCAATGAAAGCTTTAATATACTATCCCCTTGATAATATCCTCGATATCGTAGTATATCTTATTTGGGATTAAATTTCAGTCTATTGAAATGAAACATAATAGGATAAGTGTCACATTAAACTTTGATTTTTAGATAACGCGACAAAAATGAATTTTTAGCCTAAATAAAATACCTTACTTTTGTATAGATTTTTTAACGAGAAACCAATGCTTTCAATTGACATTAAAATAGTTATTTTCCATTTTAGATTGTGTTTGTTTGTATTGGTTTTTTGCTGCAATGCGTACCAAAAAATCTTCTCGAAAAAATGGAAGTCAAGAAAAAAAAATGTTGGTGAAAATTGTGAGCTGAATATTTTATATCTCTTTTGACAATGCAACATTTTACTTTAGATCGTGAACAATATGAAAAAATTCTAACGACAAAGACAAATAGTTCCTGTACAACTCATACTCCTGTTTTTGTTGGTGCACACGAAATAAAACAACAATCTCCAACTTTTGAAAATAGTGATTTATTAATACAGGAAAATAAATCAGAACAAAACCAAGTTGATGAGAATTTTGTCTTATCTAATATTTCAAATAAAAATGATGAAATTGAAACTTTAAATTCTAAAGATACAAATAAGACAAACATAGATTTATCAGGTATGATTTCATTTTTTTTTCGGGAGTACCATTATAGATGTATGAGTCCAAGTTTTTCAGTTTCTCATGGAAACAAAAGACCAATCGAAGATACATTTATTTCTATTGAAAGTAATGGCAATCAAAGTGATTTTATGCAATTAAAAAAAAGATGTCTGGATCTAGAAAGACGAGTACAAGATCTGGAAAACATGTGGATGAGTAAGTAGATCAATTTCAATATCAGTAATATCATTAACTTTTTTTATTTAGCAGATTCACAAGATTTATCCATGGATCCAAATTTTTTTGGTTTTGCTTCATACAGTAATGATAAAAGTATTGATGTGAAAAATAATGATGCAATATTAAATGCAATTCAAGTATTAAATATTGAACCAGATTCTTTATTAAAATTACGAAAAAAAACTGCATCTCGAACGGCTAGATCCATATTAAAATATAAATTTCCTAATCCAATAGCCAACTTTAAATTAATCGATATAGATCAATCACTTGCTGATGCTATCGTTGGTCAGTCAAAAATTTTCCATTTTCATTACTTTTTTTCTATTTATTGCATAGTTTATTCAACATAATGTCATCCATATGATAAATCGACGAAATCCATAGTACGTAAAGCCATGTCAAATTATTTCTCATCGATAACATACAGTAAAAAACGTAAATCGATGAACAAACCAAGTATTGAGGAACAATAAGGAGAATTTGATCGAGATGAATTCTAATATTTGTTCTTTAAATAATATCTACGTTTTCTTCGTTGACTTATCAGAATTTCGTCCTGTTTCTATTCTTTATTATTTATATTTTCTTATTCAAACTTATTCTCTATAGTGATATTACTATGTAGCAGAATGCTTATTATAAGTGTTCTTCTATCTTTTTTTATTACGGTTTTTTCATATTTTTATATTATTCTGGAAGTTCTCCTTTTTTTCTCGTTAATGATTTATTGTTAACTTACTCTTTATTTGAAAAGTTGTTTGTTTTTTTCTCATTGAAACAAGTAATGTATTTCCACTGATATTAGGCTTTTCTGTAGAAGAACTAATCATTTACTCATACAAAATACAGATTTAGCATATTAAAATAAAACTCTTACTATGAATTCATTATGCTTCAATATATTATTCGATTTCAAATTTGATGTTTAATATAAAAAAACAGCTTATTTTAAAGATAAATTAAGGACTCTATGAGCAAATGAAGACAATTCGAAACCTATTAAACTATTATAACAGCATCAGGAAATAAATGAATGAATAATAATAATAAAATTCTTAAAAGTATTTTTGTATAATGATAAAGCAATAATGAGATAAAAAAATATCAGCGGCTGCTTTACTGTAAATAACATAAAGTGGAACGCAAAATATACTAGCCCTTGTCTCTTTGAAAAAAGTATATGAACTCGGGACCGATGCATGCGAAACCGTACGCAAAATTCGTCTCGGTCTAGTTAAGTTTAGTAAATTGGCAAAAGGTGATTTTGACTATAACAACACTAATACTCTAATGGCTTTGAAATGGCAAGATAAACGAGAAGTCATTATGTTGTCTACAATTCACAAACCGAGGATGATATAAGCACGAAAAAGTAATTGAAAAGTCAGAGTGTATTATTCATTACAACGAAAACATGGGCTCAGTTTTGTAGAATGCGTTCGAAAAACCGTCAGGTGGTACAAAAGAATTTTCTTTCAATTGCTGGATATATCAACACTGAACGCATATATGTTATTCAAAGTCAAGCATAAAAAAGCTATTCAGTTTGTCGATTTTCGAATTGAATTGATTCGACAACTGATTGAAAAACATGCTCAGCCCAAAAATCCCACTGGCCGTCCAACTACTGGAGATAATCCCATACGTCTTACTGCACTTCATTTTCCATGTTTAGTTCCATCAACAGCAACAGGAAAAATTGCCCGAAGATCTCGTATAGCCTGTAGTCATACAAGTAGACGAGAGAAAAAGCGTACAGATACACGTTATCAGTGTGATGTTTGTGACGTTGGACTTTGTGTGATAGGTTATTTTGAAGATTATCATACTCTGAAACATATCTAAATGCTTCTATATAACAATAGAACTTGATTCAGATATTTTTTGGAAGGAAAAAAACATTTTATTTTTTTTCAAAAAAAATCTCGGCGCCAAAAGGTTAAATTCTAGGAGAAATGCATATTTGTTTTTTTTTCATCTGAACTTGTCTTCTTAGTTCTAAATAAGGATAGTCGTAGCTTTGTATATTATAAATAGTAAACGAACAGAGCTAACTAATAATTGTAATCTGGAGGGAGACATAGTGAGTAATACATTTGTCTATCGTTCAAGTAACTTATTCATTTCCTTTTAATTGTTCCTTTCTCTTATTGAACCATTTCGTCTTAAAAGGAAAACTATTTCTCTTGAAATTTCAGTATATCTGCCATTTTAAGTAATATATTATATATACATATTTTTTTTCTGTTCTTCTGTTTTCCTTTAATATGGCTACATATTTATATATTTTCTATTTCTGCTGTATGTATACAATTTTGTGAGGGTGATCCATTTCTGCTGAAAATGGAACAATTTCTCGATTCATTGGTCTAATTGTTCACTGTTGAAAAAGAACAGTAATCGGCTCATCGTTATGATGTATTGTGGGAAATGATCATCGCAACATTCGGAAGCTGTAGGTACGAGAGAATCTTTCGTGTTTTATTAGAAATATTCGAAAAAAAAGTAGAGCACTGTCATCTAGAGACGGTGAAATGACGATACTCTCATGAATTAGTTTGTAGCACTAGTGACCATTTGTGATTTCTGTTTGATCACTAGTGGTCGCCTCGAGCCATACTTGAAGAGATCGATTATCGTCACTTAGTGAAATTTTCTTTCTTTTCTCAGTAAGCCACTTAATAATATTCATCCATGAAGTTGTCGAACCTCGATGTCGTATAAATGTCACACTTGATACATGATCAATATACTGAAGAACTAGCTGCATGCATTCAACGTCGGTCGTTTGAACTTTCAGATGCTTTATTTGACGAGATATCACTGTACAGATATTTTCAGTTATTTCTGTTGAATCATTTGCATAGGATATAGCAAGAGTTTGAACATTGTATGCTAAGCTCAACAAAGTAGACAACGTCTTCGATTCAAAATAATGACAACCCGAAAGGAACAACCAAATTTCCGTAAGTTGAGATAAATCCATTAAAGTCGAAAGAAGTCGAAATGAGTCAATCGGCCAATCGATGTCGAGTGCAAGTTGAGTTACATGTTGGAAAATTCGATCAACTGGCTGGTTCAACTAGAAAGAGAAAAAAGAATCTAGAGTTAAATTCTTTCTTATCTTTTTCTCAAGATATAGAATAATGTGTTTCATGCGATTGAAGAATTTTCGAGCTCTGTCTAATAAATCATTTATATAAAGTAACTCATCTTTAATAATTAGACTTAGTGCCAACCTTATGTGAAGAAATAGCTTTGTTCATTGCTGACAAGTTCAAACGAGCATTCCATGTGCTGCTCATTTTGGTTTTATTATCATTCTTCGTCGTCGATGTTGAGTACGATAAAATGCTCGAAGAGAGATTGCCAGGAAAGCCAACGTTTGAGATCGTTGGTGAATACAAGGTGATTCCAGGTCTGACGTCATTATAGATATATTGACATGTGACATACCAGCGTTTTTCCTCGAGCCAAAATGATGTACGAAATGATTTCATAATCAATTCTACAACCTTCACATTTTCATAGTCATAATCATCAGCAAAAATGTAAAATTCAAACTTTTTAAGTAAGGATAACTTGGAACGGATAAATTGTTCCCATTGAGATAAGCGTTGGAGAAAACTGATTGTGGAATGATGACTGACTATGTGCAGATAGACAAGTGAAGGAATAAATGAGAGAAGAGATTCCAACTGATTAATTAGTAAGGACGGACCTTTTAATGTCAGAGAAGTCAATAGTGGAAACGATGTCGAAGGAATAATCTGATCCGTTTCGTACATAATATGATAATGGTTCGATGAAAACTCTCGAAGATTAGGTAAATGATAGAGAATATCACATAATTGCTTCGGAGTACAACTGTCGATAGTCAATGCTTCTAATTTGGATTGATTTGACTTCGGTGTTTGATAGATTTTAGGATTAATATTGTGCAAGTACAGTTTGCGAAGACTCGGCATAACGATGACTGATGGTAGAAGATCAATTACATCAGGTCTCCTGTATCCGTCCTCTATCCATCTCAAGGATAGTGACTTCAACGCAGGAACGGCCAAAATAAGATCTATCATTTTCTTGCCATCAGATTCGTTCATGTGAAAAAAAAGATTTAACGAATGAAGATTCGTTAATCGATTAATGTCGATGAGTAGAAGAAATAAAAGAACTCGGTTTGTTATCTCACTGGTGGAATGCATTGTACTTATAAGAACACATGAAACTATGTTTTCGGGTTGAATTATTCGACATACACGATAAACATCAGCCTTCCGTGACGTACTAGTAATTTTGATGGTATATTGATTGTAAGCATTGGTAATTGCATAAAAGTATTTACAAACATTACGAAATGAGACTAAAATATCTGTTGCATAGAGTCGATCAAGAATGCCATAAAGAAGTTCAACAGGAAGTGTCACCAGAGATGGAGTATGTTCGATAGACATTGTTGAATTCAACAAATGATGCATGCTGTTCTCTATGTTACAGAGCAGAAAAAGAAAAATGATTCAATCATGTTTTTATTTCTTTTCTTTCATATATAGATGTTTTTTCCCACTTACATGATCACATGTTGACGTTCTTTTTTTCACAACCGTCGATTTCAAAGGAAAATTAAAACAAACGATGACGCGGGATGTGTCATATACCGGGTAAACCAAAATGATTGCAACATCGAGTATTTTGCAAATAACTCACCAGGGATAAATCCTATAACATTGACTTTTTTTTAGAAGATGCGTCGTGAAATTCTCTACAACTGCAGCAAGAAGAAGTTCCTTTGAAACAAACGAATGATTTCATTATAAAGCTAAAACTGAATCGGTATGAAATGGTGAAACGTCCCATTACTTGAAGGTATTACAAAAGTAGTGGCAGCAGCACTTTTTTTGCTTTTGAAAAAGCTCAAAAAAAAAATTCGTTTTTTATAAAAAGATAGAGCGTTTTCTGTTTTATTTTTCTATGCGATTTGATTAGTATTCATCTACTATCATACTAATAGAATTTTGATAAAACTATTTTTGTTGACAACTAGTTGGTTAGTTTTGATCATAACGTGTAAAGTATTTTGTATTCCATTTTATCAACGTTTGACAAGTTATATTAAAACTCCAAAATATACCACAAGATGCAGCGTGAAAAACTCTACAGTTTATAAAGGACTATTTATTTAATAGTTACATTTTTTATCTTTAAAATGGGGAAACACTAACGTGAGCGACTAAATTTCGACGTTGCGAAAATAGGCCTTCTTTTTACGGAGAGTTATATTCGGTTTTGTCCATGTGATCTTTTTATAGGTATTCTTTCTAAATTGTAGAGCCTTTCATGCTGGATCGTGTAGTGTGTTTTGTTTTTCTAATAAACAGATCAAGTAATAAGAAGGTGATATGGGGAAAAACGAATATGGCCCTTATCAAAAGAAGATCCTCTTTTTTCAAAAATGAAATTTGGTCGTCCAGAGTTCTGTTCATTTGGAAAACAAAAGCGTGCGACTATAAAATAAGTAGCTTTTTATAAACTGTAGAGTTTTTCACAGTGCATCTTGTGGTATATTTTGATTTTTAATACAATTTGTTAACCCTTTACGTCCGACTCCCAGAAGGCAGGTAGCAAAAAGTCTTTTCGCATGTTTTTGTTGTTTTCTTATCGCGTAGATAGTAAAAATGCATTTTTTTAATCAAAAAAGGATTTCGGTGCCGAAAAACCCGATGTTGCCATTTTGCATTCAAGCATAGACGTAATTCACATTTTGAACATAATATTCTTGTGTAACTGGTACGGTCTGAATTTCGACACTACCCTTTTTCTATCTGTACAGGCCAATGGTCATATTTATCTAACCGAACGTTTGTTGGTGGTACAGAATTCGGTAAAGCTCTTTGTACTCATTTCATCTTCTTCTTCACTAAGTCCACTTGGTACAACAGTATGTCGTTTAGAATTTCTTGTATTTGGCATTATCAAAGACAAAACGTTGATCAAGAACAACTGAAGAAATTAAAATGTTATTATCCACTGCTACACTCATTTCGTATATATATAGTGTTCGTGATAGGAATTTCTATCACGTTCACAAGTGTTGGAAATATCCATGCGTCACATACTGAATTTTTCCTAAGTGACATATTGGGGGATTTCCCAGTATGTTATTACATGTTCTATATTGGACTTTTCCCGGTATATTATTAGTCTCGTGCATGACGACAGAAAGTAAGAAGATATAGGTAAAATACATACAGATGGTGACGTTATAACAATAATAGAAAGAAAGAAATGATGCGCAACGGAATGCCACCACGTAACAACGTTATTTTGACAATCGAAGATAGAATACAAGTTTTAAAATTTTTTGTTCCCTTACGGCCGAGTGTTGCCAAATGATAGCATCCCTATTTTTTATTGTTCAAATTTATACAATAATAGTAGCTGACGAGACAATACATAACAGCTTTATGGAGGAAAATTAACCACTAATTGCCTTCACCACTGAATGTTCAGTTGCATCAAAAAATCGTTTTTACGATTTATATACTTTTTTGGGGCATCGCATAAAACCTCAATCACTTTCACTGAGAAGGTTTTTTTCTCTTCTGAACGCCTGAATATGTGCTGAAATGTGTGGGCATAATTATCGAATTGTTAAAAAAATGATAAACCATCGCTATACGTCGATTTTGCACAAAATATTAGCTCAATGTTGCCATATGGCAACATCCGGACGTAAAGGGTTAACTTACTGAACATCACCTTTCTCGTTCGGATACTATTGACTTTGGCTAAGGAGTGGATTAAGTGGCCGTTATTATGAGTTTTACACAAAGAAATATTTGCTAAGACATTCTTACTAGATACGAATTTGGCATTTTCTTACCATTTATACAAAGTGTTATTTTGGTTTCCTTGGGATGATGATTGAATAATCAATTTTTATTTATATAAATTTAAAACCTGTTCGCTTTCAGACATTGCAACAATACAAAAAAATGAATAAAATTATCATGAGTATCAATCGAGCAATTATGATGTTAATGAGTATCAGGAAAATACGCTTCAAATCACTCCCGCTCTCACAGACTGCTGTTACTTTCAAAGATAATATTAACGGATAGAGGGCAAACTTGTGCATTCATAAAACCCTACTTCTACCTATTTACCTCTAGCCCATTCCGATGTACTTTTATTTATTCCCATCCCCTCACCCTCAACAAGTCATTATAAAGGCTGAAATAGCTTTTTCTAGCTGAGAGTCGGTAAAATTTTCTTTCATTATTTTTTTTTTGATTACTTCACAGAAAATAGATAGAAGTGTGATCTTATGAATGCAGAATTTTACGCCCGATCTATTGATATTATCTTCGAAGATAATGATGACCGAAATGAAGAGAAGTGGCTTAGAATGTATCTGACATATAACTTACTGATATGGATTCTATGGATAGATATTATGTTTTCCTCTACTTTTTGTAAACACTTCGCAAAGAAGAAATTTGTTTCGCATTTGAAAATCAACCCTTTTTAATACAAGTATATAATCAAGATCTCTTTGCATTGAGATCATGTGATGATAGAAATTCTACAATTTGAATATGTGTTTACCAAGAAAAGAAGTAAGAGAGAGTAAGAAGAACTAATGTTTTATTTAAGTATTTACAAATAATATTGATTACAATAAATAGTTCAAACATAAATAGATTCAGTTATTTTCTGCAGGAAGTTCAACTGTTTGATAGTCATTATATCTGTGGATAATTTATTGCTATTTTTCGTTGTTGTCGTCGTCTATGTAGATCAAGATAAATACCAAATAATACATAGGCTAATTGTCGACGAAATCGATCAGAAACACATAGATATATATAAAATGGACTCTATATAGAAAAGAAGATTCATTTCTAATAAATAATTCACCGACATATACTTACTGCAAAATATAAATTGACCAAACATATAGTTAAAGTATTAATAAACTGTAATATTGCCGAGGTGAGTGGATCTTGAGTCAATTGTGGCGATACTGTCAAAGGATATGTAATAGCATTGGGTAAAAGAGTAAAAAATCCGAAAATAACTTGTAATAAAACCATCACTGTTAATTGTTTGTCTAATTGACGTCGAACCAGAGGTAATGTTCTATGAGTCAACTGTTGTACATTACGATAAGCTAAACATCCAAAAATAAATGTTATGCATACAGGGAGAATTTTTCCAAGAATAACAACATTTCCATAGGCAGCATATTGATCAAAGATTGGATTCGTTATTACACAGGTAAGTTTACCTGTAGTCATTGAGAGAACATGATTATAGTAGATTAAATAAGGAACATTGTATACAATCCATATGAGAAGACATATTGAAACTAAATAATGAGCTAAATTAATATTACAGAATAATTGCCATTGTGGACGAGAACAAGTGGCAAAATATTGATCAATAGTTGCCAAACAAAAACAAGTCATGGATATTAAAGCACATACTTGAAAACAGTACAATCGAAATTTACAAAAGGCAACAGATGAAAGTGACCAATCGATTCCAAAACCAAAAATAACAGTACGACTAAGTAAACCTGTCAATAATTGACCAATATTAACCAATGACATGATCGTTAAATAAAATGCACATGAATTTTGTCGAAAAGTTTGTAAACTGAGAAAAACAATGATAATTAAAAATCCACCAATAACACCACCAAGAATTGTCAATGTACCTAAATAGATTGTTATTTGTCTTCCAATATAATCTAATGATGAAATTGTTGTTGTCGACATATTTTTCCTCACTTTTCTCAATGCTTATTTTTCATTAAATACGCTCGATCTTTCATCATTTTTTTTTATATTATTAAATATAGTCGATTTCACAATATTCTCAAAATAATGTCATAATTATTAATATGCATAAATAACTCACTGCATACATCAAAAACATGTTGAGTGAATGTTCATTAATTTAATCTTCATTTATAAAAACATATTTTACATGCAACAATGAAAATATACTTTCAACATGATTTTCCATGTGAATAAACTCATTTTAATTATCAAATATTATTATTATATCGTTTTATGATGACGTATTTACATGTTGATAACGTCATACAATATTGTTGAGACGTAATACATTATAATAAAAAATATACAAAGAATATCAAAAGAATAGAAAGGTACAACTAAGTGACAAGTATATTCAATGGAATTTATTCAGGATTCATCGCTTTATAATATTGGAATATTTTTCCAAATTAAGCTTTAAATAAGATCATTATCATTCTTTTATTTATTTATGATTTTTACGGTGTGAACTATAAGAAATGATAATTGATTAAATTGGTGCAAAGAGAAAGATTTATGAATTGATTTCAATACAGTTAAAGATTTTTAATTGATTGATTTCTTTTTTCAATTTTTATTAGTTTTTCTGATGTTGATTCATCGATGTAAAAAATATTTCTTTTAATATCTACAACCAATTTTCAAAAAAATTAAAAAAAGTTTAATTTATGGCTGCTTTTTTTTTCATGTATTTCAATATATTTCAAAATGTTTATCCCTTTGTTATATGGTCTTCTTTTGTTTATCTAGTTTTTTAATATCAATGTTAACTTTTATGATGTCTTTACTTTTGATAATCATATTTTATTTATTATTTCTTTCGTAAAGTTTTTCTAATAGCAGTAACAAAACTATTCAGTTTATCTTTATATATTTTGATAGATTTATAATAAAACATAACATTATTATCGTGTATTGATCATGTCCCATGAATAGACATATACCAAACCCAAACCGTTTGGATTCAATACTAAGACTACTTAAATGATTTATTTTTGAATATTATCTTCCTATACTTGTTTTTAACTTATAACTACTAGTCAAATTAATAGAAGTCAATTTAAATTCGACTAGAAACAACTAGTATTTGTAACGTTTTGGGAATTATCTGAGAATAGTATTCATAACTTTTAAGGGTTACCTTGGAAGAATACTAGTTTTTTTAGGGTAACTTACACATGGTACAGTAATTTTCGAGAGATTTATGTGGTGATCGTGCGAATTTTCAGGAGTTATTGGTCATGATGTCACATGAATTTTATTAGTATAATGAGTCTACATCTATAATTATTAAGAGATATTCAGGAACAACACTCAGAATCTTTCAAGAATCATCTACCGATATTGCTTGTGGTTTTTTAAACTTTACCATATGTTGGAAAACATTATATGTAGCGCTTCAATCAATGGTTAAAAGGTACATTGCATCACTTTTCTACGGCTCTACATCACTTCAGTTCGGCATAATTGCACTCTCATATTCTGAATATAACTCTATTCCTAACTACTCCTTCTTGTCTATTTTTGTCAACTCACTTGACTCTCAATTCTGATTCTGACCTGGTGTCAACTGCAACTTAATCTAGATTAGTTATAATATATTATTGTATGTGTAACTTATTCTGATTTTTCTGAGTAAGGATTAGGAATGGAGCTAGTGCAGCTGAGATGAGAAATCTTTTTTTAATATTCTTTGTAACAAAACAGAAAGAAAAATAATGGCAAATATATCTTAAGTCGATTCGACTAGGAGATGATAGTGAATCATTCAGCCATAATTCACCATGTCAGAAAAGAAAACTATTTTCTTTAAAATATCTTGAATATTATAGAATAGGACATAAATGACATGGTGATAAGAAATTTAAATATTTCGATTCTAGTTCAATCAAATATACTCATTTTTTGTTTGATAATAGAATCTTATTTAAAATATATTTTCATACAAAATAATATAAACACATGCTTCTATTAAGTATTATTAGTTACTTCATTGAAGAAATTTTATTTGTTATTAAGTAAGAAAAATACATATGATAGATGATTTTTAGTTGTTATTTAAATCATTCAATCTGATTCGATTTTCGTGAAATTCTGTCTATTTATATTCAATAGTCCTTTTTTTTTTATGTCGAACCGAATAATTATTCAAGGTTGTTTCTTTCTGTCTTATGTATCTTGTACATTAATGACGAAATAACAAAACAAAATTTCGATTACCTACTAATCGCATGATCGAAGAAAATGAAGTATTTGTACGCAGTATTCATAGGTACCGTATCAGTTATTAAGAGAAAATCAAGCAATAATAATCAAGAGAAACCAACATGAAGATAGCATAGAAAATAAAATCCTTCTATTCTGATTGTGACAGATTTTTTTTGTCTTAATACAACATTGATGCAAATAGACCAGATTTTCATCAGTAGTTAATTTAAAAGTAGTGATTAGAATATTTTAAATTTTCAAGAATATAAAATCAAACTTTTTTGATTTGATATCTAAAAGGTTTTAATTCTCCATTCTGTTTTTTAGACATGGATTTTAGCATTTGAACAAACCAATTCGAAAAAATTTCTTTTAAATAACAACTAAAACTTATCTGTAAAACATTTCACATGTATTTTTCCTTACTTAATAATAAAGTATAAAAAGAAATTTTGAATAAAATTCTATTATTAACCAAAAAATCAGCTCATCTGATTGGATTAGAATATGAATATTTAAATTTTTTATCGCCATGTTATTTATGATCCACTTTGTATACGTATTTCTTTTTTTGTTTTTTTTTTCTACCATCGAACAAAGAATCGAAAGAAAAGACAAAATTGTATAATATATCTTGATGAAAAAATTAATGTGAAAATTATTCATCCCATTTACATATGTAGGAAGTAACACGGTTGATTGATTCACATAAATAAATAAACAAATACTTGGAAAAAACCAAGTAAATTCAATGAATATATATAAGTAAGATAGATTGTATCTAATATACATAAAAATAATTTCAACATATTACCCAGGTGTTCCCTCGTAAATACTAAAAATTATGCGCATTTCTCTCTTATATGACGACATTTTCAAATGATAAGCATCATATAATCATGAAACAATAGAAGAGATAAGATTCCCATAACGCTGTAGAGACTACTCATATCATCAAAATCGGCGATAAATCACCAAAAATGACCCGATTTCGATGACATGGGTATTAAAAATTACATTCTCTATTTTGTTTTTAAGAGAAAAACTTGATAAATGGAATAAAACTTACGACTATGATGCAAGAATCTATGAATTCAAATGCACCAAAGTATGTCGTAAGTAGTGTCTTGCGAATAAATGGCCGAAGAAACAATATGAAAACTCATTTAACAACAATAACGAATACAGTCAATTATTCATCATCAAAATATATCCATTTATATTGGACTTTATTTTCTGATACAGACCTTTCAACTGTTCTAACTATTGGATTATTTTTTGCATTAATTCCAAGTAAGAATCTTAACAAATATTTTATTGATTAAACTAAAGATTTATTCAAAAGAGTTATTCCTTATTCTCTTACGAAGGTCCATCCATTACTAAAACTATACGAAAATACTTTAGCGTTTTCAAGTTTTAAAAGTAATTTATTTCAAGTATTTTGATTTTGCCTAATACGAAAGTGAATAAAGACTAATTTGAATATCTCTGACACACTGCTCCATTTAGACTTAGACATCGAGTAAAAATGAATGTATTTCAAAATTTTCAGGAAACGTCTTTTTTTTTTTTGCGAGAAATTCTTATCTGAATTCAATTGAATCAGACTGAAAAGTTAGAAGTATTTGTGCCAAAAACAGTTTTACCTATACTTTCATAACGAGAACATGAAGTATTACGAGACAGTGCTTAATATTGATAATTTTATTTCACTTATTTAGCGACGACATCAAATATTATTTCATCAACTTATGCATCGACAACGACACCTACTATTACATCAACATACTCGGGCTCCTTCACCTCGGGCAATGCATTATTTATGCGACCTGGTGGTTCTTCAAGTAGTCTCTATTATTATCAAGCGATTCGAGTGACAGTTTCAACATCTGATACATATAGTTTCACAAGTAGCAGCTCAATTAATACTTACGGTTATTTTTATAATGAATCTTTTAATCCATCCTATCCATCTCAGAATTTGATCAAATCTGATGGTGGTAACATAGGCAATCAGCAGTTTCGAATTAATATCTCACTAGAATATAGACGTACATACTTTTTGGTTGTTTCCACATATTATGCGGAGGCTACAGGAAGTTACATAATCAATGCAGTTGGTCCAGGCTCGGTTAGTCTCACTTCAATTACGACAACAACAACAACAAGACCAATGAGCAGCAGATCATCAACAATAGAACGTGAGTGAATCTAAGTGTATATTGTATTTTAGAAAACTATCGACAACAAATAAATAATTAAAGTAATTAGCGGAATTGATGCTTTGGATGCAAAATCCATTCAAAAGTCATTTTTAGGAGAATCTATTTGTATATGCTTAAGCACGAAGAAAAAAGCTTTTTGAGAATTATTAGGTGTGAGTAAATATTTTGCTTTACACTTTCTTCTGTGAAAAATAGGACATGAACTTTATGGATAAATTTGGATATTTTTTTTCCATTGAATATAGCATCATTGATCTCTCTTCCATTTTTTTCCTATTATTCATTGTATTTTCTATTCAGTTTGCCTGTTATTATCAAATTTTGTTTGATTTATATTTTTTAAACTGAGATGTTATCAGAATGTTTCATCCAATATCGTTGCTCAAAGTGACTCGAGTCGATGTCTGAATAATCTGATCTTGAAAATAGTCACAACTAAGTCAGATTTGTTAGTAATTGTAAAAAATATAATAAGCGCCATTTTCAAAAGGATAAATCAGTACTTCATATTGATGATTGTATTCCATTTATTTAGCGACAACAATGAATACTACTTCACCAATTTCTGTAACACCAACGGTACGTTCTCCTTCATTTATGTATTTGGGTTCTTTATTATCAAACAGTTCAATATTTTCTCGCCCTAATAATACAATAGATGGTTATTATTATTATCAAACAATCCAAGTGACAGTTTCAATATCTGGTTCATACATTTTTATAAGTAATAGTTCAATAGATGTTTGTGGTTATTTTTATACGTATCCTGTTGATCCATCTGATCCTACTATGAATTTAATCGCATATGATGATGATAGAAATGGATATAATCAGTTTCATATCAAAGTTATTTTGCGTAATGATATCGTATATGCTTTACTTATTACAACGTATTCTCCTGCTACGACTGGATCTTATTCAATTGTAGCAATTGGACCAGGATCGGCTGATCTATTTCCATTTTTACCGTTAACGAATAGACCAATAACTATTAAATGTAAGTAAATCAAAGTATCTATTGAATTTTTCGAAAAATATAAACAATGAATAGTTACATAAGTGATGTATTTTGATATTCAATTTGTTTAGCGACAACAACTATGATATCATCAATCTACTCAGATTATTTATCATCAGACGACGGAGTATTTTTTCGATTTTATGGTTTTCAATATGATTATTATTATTATAAAGCATTTCGAATAATGATTTTTACATCTGGTAGATACACATTCACAAGTCGTAGTTCATTATATACATATGGTTGTTTATATTATGATCCAATTGATCCGTTTGATCGATATCGGAATTTAATTACATCTGATGATGGTAGTGACAACAATAGACAATTTAGAATTAGTTTTTATCTCAAGCCAGAATATACATATGTTTTAATTGTTACAACATATTCTGTAACTACTGTTGGCAGTTTCTCGATTGATATAACTGGACCAGAAAGAGTTAGTTTGACTTCATTTACACCATCAACTAATGGACCAATAAGAATAGCACGTAAGTCAATCAATAATCATAATTCAAATCGAAAGATGATGATGAAGACAGAAGTATTTCAATTAGTCAAGTAGACTCATATCTCTTAGATTTATTTTAATTAATTTGACATATTATTTCCAAATTAATAATATTTAATCACATTCATTAGTAGATCTCTGCATAATTTTCTGCATCATTGCTTTGTTGATGAGAAATAACGTATTGATTTATAAAAAAAAATTTCTTACTTATAGAAAATTTTTTTTCTTGAGAATTATTTTACAAAATTTCTTTAAAAAAAATATCAATGAAAAACATTTTATATGAATAGTATATGTATTCCTTTACTTAAATTTTATCTGATTATGATCAAACAATAAAAACTATGAATATACATAATTGAAATTAAATTGAATAGAACAGATTACTATAGACAACATAATATCAAAGAATGTTTTAAAGAAAAAAAACTTCACCTTCGATATAATATCTTAAAGTTTTTTTATAGGTTCCAACTCATGTTATGATTCATCATGTTCTACTAATGATATATGGAAAATTCTTAGTATTGCTGTTCCTTGTGCCGTAGGATTTATAACTATTTTGAGCATTATTATATATCGATACAAACGAAATAAAACTTCCTCGACACGTAATAAAAATCCACAATCACAGAATCATCCCATGACAAATGTTAACACAAATACACCAAGAATAAATCATATTGAAATACATCAGATGAATCCAATGTCCACGAGATCTCATATAGAAGAACCTCTTCCAACTTATAATTCAGCTATAACAGCTTTACAACTACAGAATCAATTGCAAGCATAATCTATTTTCATATCATAAACAGTTCTCAATTTCTATTTTATAAGACTATAAAGAAAAACTTTTGATTTTATTTCTTAATAATTTTTCTATTGATTGTAATGTACTAATAAGTATTCTTTTTTATTATATTTGATAAAAAAAATATACATTCTTAACTTGTCCTATTCACATATTCAATTAACAAAACTGAATAAATTTATTAAATATTTTTTTCTTTGTTTATTCTATATTGGAACGTTTATAAAAGAAATATTTTCAGTTTTTCATTTTACAATACACTTTAGATTGCATTATTCGAATAGCTGTAAAAAGTAAAATGTTGGAAAAATTTAATAATGACATTACTATCGTTTATTTTATATATATTATTCATTTGATTATTAAAATTCATTTTTAAATGAGTATCAATTATGTTTGATGATAAATAGAATATATTCATTGAATAATTTCTTCCTTTTATTTGAAAAAGAAAACAGACTAAGAAAAGGTTAAGATAAATTCCTATTTCTAAAATCCATCTTTCTAGTCTAAAGAGTGCAATATTATACATCTGTTTTACTAAAAAATCTAACAATAATCGACGATAATCTTCTAAGGATTTGATTGAGATATTTTATATCTCAACTGAGGAATATTTTAGAATAGTACTTTCTTCATATCTCGCATTCGGATAATGCTTCAGATTAGTGGATGCGTCTTTTCAACTCTGATAGAGTTTTCTTTCGTATAGGGGGCTAGTGCACGAATAGAGAGTATAGATGGAACCAATTCTATTTATTGCAAATCTATCGTGATTGACTAGAAAATTTAGGAATGATGTAACGATATATGTGGAAAATATTTTACTATATATCTAGTTCTAGAATCGACTATTTTTTCTCTACTCAATGATTATATTTCGGTAATAAAGCATTAATGAATAATAATAATTTGTGCATTGCTCGTATATGACGATATTTGAGAATGATAAGCGTCATACGTATAACTAACAAACATAAAAACAACGGAAGAGATAAGATCGTCACGACGCTTCCGAAACTGTAAGAAATCATGATTTTCCTTTAATTTCAACTAAAGGGAAGAATTGATTTTATTCCTCATGTTAGCCTATTCTAGTAGTAACATCTATTATGTATTGAAATACTAATACGAATTTTCACAAGTATCTATTATAGGAAATTCTTAGTAGATTTTTTAGTCACCTCTATTTTCATATGGATAAACTGTGTATACGCTCATATTATAGAGACATGGCAAAAATGAAAGTGATCGTAAGCAAGTCTTCTTCATCTTCACCCACATTATTACTCTTGCATTGTTACATTTATCCTTCTTGTTCTTTTATATTTTCATAATTCTCCGAACAAAAAGCATAGAATGGATACAAACATGAAGAGAAAAAGAATACAAATAAAGATAACTATCACCGTCATGATAATATTAAGTATGGTGAAACATTCTTTATGGCCAGAAAGATAAGTCTTGTCATTTAATATATCTTCATCTTCACCTTCAGTTTTGTTTTCGGCACGTTTTATTTTTACTCACAATTAGAACTGCTACGTCGATGTCCGAAAAACTAAGGTCATCAAAAGCAGGATTGGGACTAGGATTACATCAAATCTGCTGAGTATTAGACCGAGATAAATGGAAATAAATTACTGGGAGCGGACAGAAACTGGAACTAAAAAAGACTCAGTCTCATACTCATTTAAAATCTTGCACGGTTCTCAGAATCGACAGTCCATTGTTTCTCCCTTAACCACAATAGCTCTTTAAAAGTTACAGACATCACATCCGAGTAGACATTTAAAAGTTATGAGTATTATTCTCAGATAATTTCCAAAAGTCACAAATACTAGCTGTTTCTAGTCGAATTTAAATTGACTTCTATTAATTTGACTAGTAGTTATAAGTTAAAAACAAGTATAGGAAGATAATATTCAAAAATAAATCATTTAAGTAGTCTTAGTATTGAAGCCAAATCCCAAACGGTTTGAGTTTGATGTATGCCTAGTCATGAAATTATATGAAAAAAATACAGATTAAATTAATTCATTTATAGATAATCTGTGATACGATTCACCTGAACAAATATTTTTTTATGTATAAAGAAGATATGGATTATATGTTTATGATGGGAAATATTTAGAATTTCTAAATGAATTGATGTTGACATGTCGGAATGAAATGATTAGTTATGAATAGGATGATTGTGACTAAATAATGATGTGTCAACCATATATCTCTCTCTTTTGTCTGGGCGTCTATATATACTTACATTTATGTGCTATTCCATCGGTCAATAGATATACGAGCGTCATTAACCATCATTGTAGTTAAATCGTTGATAGAGACGGAGTGATCTTTAACCAGGAGGATTAAATATAAAGTGAGGGATAAGAGTGAAAACAAAATTATTTTCGCAGTGGCTTCTGTAGTAATCATTATCGAGCTGGATTAAAAGTATCTCAGTATTTATTCTATCTATATATTGATTTAATAATGGAAATATTTTTACTTGTAGATATTACATTAATAATTGTAAAGATGATTGCTATGCGTGGTGTGGGTTATTATAGTAAGAATACGATCGGTGCAAAAGATGTGATTGATGCTGCAGGTGATCTTGTCATTGATGCTCTTTCAACAATGAATCTATCTCAATCAAATAATTTGTTTACAATCGCTGATATTGGAGCAGCAGATGGTGGTACTTCAATTGATCTTATGCGACGTATAATCAATACAATTCGGGCGGCAAATCTAACGAAGGCAACCACTATTACTTATACAGATTTGCCACAGAATGATTTTTCGACACTGTTTCATCGGGTTCATAATGAAGACGATAGAACATCTTTGGCTCATGAACCAAATGTTTACATATTCGCAAGTGGAACTACATTCTATCAACAGATATTTCCGGACAATACTCTCTCACTTGGTTTCTCTGCTACAGCCATGCATTGGCTCAGTAAACGACCGTCACTTATTGCTAATCATGTGCATGCTATGGGTGCCAATAAAGAAGAACGTGAACTATTCCGTCGTCAAGCCATCATCGATTGGGAGACGATTTTATTGGCAATAGCTCGAGAACTTGTTTCTGGTGGCATACTAGTGCTCGTCAATTTCTGCGAAGACGAACAAGGTCGTTATCTTGGTGCCACACACAATACTGTCAATATGTTCGACTGGTTCGCCAAACACTGGCACAAACTCATGGATGATGGTCAGATAATCGAATCCGAATATCGTGCTGGCACATTTCAACAATACTACAAAACCGTGAATGAATTTATAGCACCCTTTGAAAACGAAAATTCATCAGTACGGCGTGCAGGCCTCGTTCTCAATCATGTGACCACACGTGTTACAAAATGTCCTTATGCAGCACAATTTCACCAACATCGTGATGCAATCGCATTTGCCAAAGCCTACATACCGACTTTACGCTCCTGGTCTGAAAGTACTTTTCTTAACACACTTGATTCAAAGCGAACTCTAGATGAACGTCAAAAGATTATCGATCATTTCTATCATGCATTAGAGGATGATGTGATGATTGCACCTGAAAATTATTCTATGGATTATGTGCATTGCTTCCTCACTATTATCAAACAATAATTGATGAACTACAAAATTTGCTATCATCGGATTCGTAGTAGCGTAAATATATTCTTATGTGATTATGTCATTAATAGTATTCGAAAAAAAACTCATAATTTTGTTGAATAAATAAAGCGAAATAAATTTGATTAGAATGTTGATCGATTTATTTCAATAAAATTGTGTATTAGAGTGATTGTATAAAGTGAAAAATGTTTAATTAGTAGTAGTCAATGAGAATAGAAATTATGTTTCGACAATTATCGATCAACTCAAACCATATTAACATCTATCAATTGGTTAGGTTTGTCAATAAGTTGTTCATCT
This sequence comes from Macrotrachela quadricornifera, assembly GCA_022393335.1. Lineage (NCBI taxonomy): Eukaryota > Metazoa > Rotifera > Eurotatoria > Philodinida > Philodinidae > Macrotrachela > Macrotrachela quadricornifera. The sequence goes on from JAJEKB010021185.1 coordinate 1,476,350, forward strand.
TTCTTGTTCGGTCTACCAAGTTGCCCGAATCAGTTGAGTAAACTTGCTCAGCTTCAGTCTTCAAAGATTGCATTAATTCATTTCTCTCGATACTATTTCGAGAGACGAATATATTAGAAAACCATTCTCAATGTTCTCATCTTTTGCAACGAATATCCTATCATATTCTTCACTCGTTCCAACATATTTTGGAAGAAAAGTACAATATGATGTCATTCTTGGCATAACTGATGCAAAAGTCTGAAGGCTTCACTCATCATTTTAACGATTTATTGATAATTAATAGTTGTCAAATCGATTGAAATAATCTTTTCACTGGTGTTACGAACTTGCAGATCTTGATATTCTTTCGCGATGAGTAATTGTCGTTGAGCCAATTGAGCTTTAAATAGTTTATATCGAGATTTGTCATTATCATTATGGTTAACAATCGCACGACCTAAATGAGATATTGAATTTGTAATAGAAATAGTCTCTGGATTTGTTAGTTGACTAGTACTTGAATATGTTTGCAAGTCATTGGAAATAGATTTTATTTCGTTTAAGATTTCTTCTGGAGCTTTCGTATTTGGTTCTTTCTTTTTAGACATTTTTGATTGCTTTGCTTTCAACTCGTGCACTACGTTCGATTAATTGCAATACTTTCACTTGACAAAATCGCCTCTCCATATCGACCGTCTAACTGAATCCCATTGACATTATGCGTTGATTGCCAGTATTTCTTATTGATCTTTTTTGTCTGTTCAGGTGAAATCATATTGGTTATCCCTTTTTCAATACCATCAAAGAAAACACTAACTCCCACTTTCGCCACGCTTTTTCCTAATTTAACCAAGGTATAACCCATACCTTGAAAAGAATGCTTCCCAATCGATTAGAATATCTTTTAAAGCTTGACATTTTCTACAACAGCAATAAAAAGACGCCCAGATCTTATTCATCATGTAACCAAACTTCAATAACTAGATGTGTCTAGACTTCGTTCAAAACGATTTTTTTTTACATAACTTATCTTGCAACATTTATCAGAGTATAGCTTGTAACTAGTCCGGATGCTTGATATCGGTAAATTACTGGTCCTTACCAAATTCTCGAAAAGAAACATCCCGCGACTATGCAAGTTTTTCTATCTGACCACGACCTGTACAATCTCGGTAAAAGTATCAATAGTTGGGATCTTCAATGATATATCGATTGCTGTAAACAGAACCTGTTTTCATTAACCCAAGAATAATTTCGATGGACTACCTATAGCTATTACATAATCATTCCAGTCATATTGGAAGTCACTGTATCTTTCATCTGAAATCAAAAGAATTACATGTAAAAGAAATGATCAATCAGAAGTTCTCATTAGAATTTCCAGTATCTACAGAATTTTAAAATAAATAGGGTAATTTTGAGAGTTTTTCTTCGAGTTCATCAAGAATTTGATCGACTTGAGCAACAGTACTTGTTGATATATCGAAGTTAAATGAAGGCATGATATGATCTCGAATCATTTGTTCTGCCAAGGCCTTGAGAGGTGTAATGACCAGTTCAAAGCTAGTAAGATTTTTCATTACAGCTGCCAGTTCCTTAGACGGTTCAAGTAACGTAACTAAATGCGTATCAATAAGTTGGAATTTTTCGAATAACAAAGAGATTCCTTCCCAATTTTTTCTAATTTGAGAATATGTTTCTGTCAGCGCTGCCTTTTGTGCACTAACAGCATCTCGGCGAGATTGAATACGGATCAGTTCAGTGCGCTTATTGTTTAATTCTAACTGTTGATTGGTCAGTCGCGTTCGTACATTATCTAGGGTAAGAACGGCTAAATTACTGGCGGCAATTGCCCTATTGATACCACGCCTATTAAAAAAGCCACATACAACCTTAACGACAGGTTGCTTGATATTCTGACGCCACCAGTCGCGAAAGGAACGTTTCTTTCGACGTTTTGATTTACATTCTCTAGCTCT
>JAJEKB010021185.1:1483310-1516652 GCA_022393335.1 Macrotrachela quadricornifera
GGAACGTTTCTTTCGACGTTTTGATTTACATTCTCTAGCTCTTTCTACGCGTCGCCTAGCGTCCTCCACTTCTCGCTCAGCATCTCTTACACTTTGCTCTCGTTTGTGTACGAATAGTTCAGTATATGTCATCTGATGTTCAGTCATGATGATGTTTAATGTCAGGCTTGTGATCAAAGTTTGCAGTGTGCGTAGTTCAGATTCATGTGCCGAAATGTTCAACATATCCGAGATCATCTGTATAGCTAATTGTTCACGCAACTGCTTACATTTATAAGAAGCATTCTGCAGATTCTCATGTAAACTATTTGCCGCAACACGTACGTCGTGTACTAGTTCTTTCAGTCGTTTCTGCTCATCGTCGATATCAGCATTTTTTGTGGTCGATGATTCCACAGTATTCACTTTACTCTTGCTTAGATCCTTCTCATCTATCGTTTCGATATTATTGCCTTCATTTAAGCCTTCCATTACAGTTGATACCATGTCTTCCGACTCATATAACATTGGACTAAAATAATCTTCTTCTTGCAGGCTTCGCTTAACTAACTGATATTCTTCACTTTCATAATCTGACTGAGTACCGTCGTTTGCCTTAGTCGTTGTCGTCTGCTCATTGTTTTCTTCATCATCCTCATCAATTATCACTCCTGGAATAGACGTTATTCCTTCATCCGTTTGTTCATAATCATATATTGGAATAGTTGTTGTTTTTGCATGAGCTATTGTTTCAGTTGATGAGGTCTGTTCATCGCTATCTGTAGAAATTGATGTTGTTGTTTCATTAGTTTCTGTATTATCATCTTTTGGAATAGATATTATTTTTGGATCGTAAATTATTTTAACGAGCCAGTCTTGTTCATCGTAATCTGTTAGAATTGATGTTGTTACTACATCCATTACTGTCTCAGTTGACGAAACTTGTTCATTGGTTTCTATAGAAATCGATGTTGCTGTTTCATCAGTTTGTTCATAATCATATATGGGAATGGATGTTGTTTCTGCATCAGTGGCTGTTTCGGTTGATGAGACTTGTTCATCGGATTCTTCACTTCCTGTTGTAGTCGTTGGTAGGCTCTTCTCGTTATCATGAATCCTTTTGTTACTGTTTCCATCGAGCTTTTCTTCGTTGGTGTCTTCTGAATGAACTGTGGGCGCAATGTTTTTGATAGTATGTGATTCGTTGCCAAATTTTAAAATGCGTTGTATAATGTCATCATGAAGTATACGGTAGGCAGAAGTGTAAAAAGGCACCACATCAATCAGCATTTCATTGTGATACCATTCTTCTTCGTACGAGCAAGTGTTTTGTTGTAAAAGCAATACTAGGAGGAGAAGATACAAAAATATTCTTGATCTCATCTCACTTGTGATCAATACTATTGATTGTGCTTTATCATTTATACTTCTTTGTTTGCCTCTTCCATCGATGTATATCAGATTACGACGTTAATAGAGATAAATACGATATTGATTTAAATGATTTTTCTCACTTCTTTCGCTTATTTGATGAGATCGAGTGTTACACTCATCGCTGATTAAATCGATTCCAATGAAAATGCCAATCGAAATTCAATATCATGTGAAATTAATAAATAATAGCATCGGTGATGAAACCCAATCAGAAGAAAGTGGAAGACGAACGCGAACGAAGAGATAGAATACGAGATTCGAATTATTACGTTATTTAAAATACTGGTGGATCTAGCGGGAAAAATAGTTATTATGGATCAGACACAATATACGAAAAAAGGGTAATTTAGAATAGCAACAAAACTATCAGTAGCATAGTCTATCATTCTTGAAAAACTTTTACGCATCAAAATTACCGTGGGACGAGAACAAAAGAGTGAAAAATGACTTTTTCAATATACTTCGATTTGAATCTCATGGAATTTTTGTAACCATGCTGGGTGTGGTAACTACCATTAAGATTTTCGACAGGATAATTGCTATTGACGTGTCATTGGAGGTGAAGAAAACGTCTTTATAAAAACTTTAATACATTGTTTTCAATACGAACGTTTACCTAAGAGACGTTAAATGAGAAAGAATATTCATTACCTAATATTACTATTCTAACCTATTATACACATAAAAAATTTTAATCTAGGACCAGTATCTATATGTCTTGATTGGTATGAAGTATGCGATAGAGAAATTCATTGTATAGCATCGGGTATTGACGAAAGAAATTATTTTGAATTCGAAATTAATAAATGAGAAAGTGATGAGTATCAATTATCCTTTCTATTCCGACTGTCTAGATACTATACATAAAGATAATCGGAAGTTAATAATTACGTACAAGATCCGAATTTTTAATGTGAGGATATTAGTCATCCGACTCCTTCCCCACAACTGCAATGTGGTAATGAACCAGAATACTATCTTAGATAACGAGAACAAATAGGAATGTTATGAAAGATACCATTTTTTCGACATCGTAATCGACGTTATATACTCTTAGATTGCTTACTACAAATAAATGCAAGAGATACAAAATTAACCGATGATTGTTGGCTCTTAATGACCTGTATACAATTTTACGTGATAGTTTTAGTTATCATCTCTCAATTCAAAGAAAATGTAATACTACTAGTTATATCAGTTTTCAACAGTGTGTGTTTTTCGAACTCATGTATTATTGGAATATTAGATAAACGAAACAACTTTATATCATAGTATACTTCCAATTATAAGACCAGAGCTTTCATGGTATAATGCGCATAATGATATCCATATTTTTCATCTAGTTTCACAATCGATAATGATATATATTTAGATCATTGTTCGTCTTGATCTAACGGAATTTATTGATCTTAAAAAATTCTTTGATATTGGCTTGTTAAGAAATTTTTGTCGTTTTTTTTGCTAAATTTATTTTTATTTTTTCAATACAAAGAATACAACTAGCTTTTAACGATATATGCTCCATCACTATCTATGACTTGTCGCCAACGCTCTGGTAGAGAAAGGATCCCACTTTCGTAAAAGTCCTGCGACTTTTGGTCAAAGAAGTCGAGAAGTCCCATTTGTAGATCGTATTCGTCGTCGAACTTTTTCTCCTTCAGATAGTTAGAAAGAGAACGGAACAAGTGGTAGTCTGTAGGAGCCAAGTCTGGAGAATAAGGTGGATGTGGAATCGTAATCCATCCAAGCTCCAGTAATTTTTCACGAATTAATTTTGCAACATGAGGTCTGGCATTGTCATGCAAAAAATAAATTTTATCCTGTTTTCCCTGAAGTTTGGCTGCAACTCGGTCTAATTGCTGGCAATAGAAGTCAGCAGTGATAGTGCGATTAGGTGGAAGAAGTTCCCAGTGAATAATTCCTCTTACTCCCCACCAAACGCTCAGCATAATCTTCTTTTGGTTAGAGTCATGTTTGGGTGTTGCTACACCTTTTTGTCCAGCTGCCAGCCACTGCCGCTTACGTGTATGGTTAACATATAACACCCACTTTTCATCGCCAGTAATAAGATTATTAAGCCATTGGTAGTTGCCGTGAGATGTCATTAATTCCATACAAGCATCAACTCTGTGTTGGAGCTGATGCGGTGACAAATCATGTGGTATCCAAACTCCATATTTGCACGTTTTGCCTAATTCGTACAGATGTGTTGCCACTGTAACATGAGAGCACCCAAGGTGCTCTGCTAAACAACGTGTAGTTAATCTAGGATCATTTTCGATAAGTTCCTTTAAGCGATCGATATCTACCTCGAGTGGTCTTCCAGTATGAGGTAAATCATCGAGTTCAAAGTTACCGTTGTTGAACTGATTGAACCAACGTTGCGTTGTACGAATGGAGAGTGCATTCGTTCCCATCGTATGGCATATGTTACTTGTTGCTTCTCCTGTTTTGTGACCCAGACGAAATTCGTGAAGCAAAAGAAGTCGAACCTCTCTACGAGATATATGCAATTCTAGTTCGCTATCAGCGTGTTTATCCATAGTTTTATTGTGGTTCGAGAGATATTTACACCGCCTTTATATACGCTTAATATGGAAATTTCCAGAACTTTCTGAACTGTTCTGGGAAAATACGAAAAAAACGACAAAAATTTCTTAACAAGCCAATAGATGTCCGAAAAGTGATACCGAATGTAATTAAATTCATTATTTTTATCCTTTTCTATCTCATTGTCCTGAAACGACAAAATATATTTGTAAGTATCGAATACTATATCAAATTGATAATTGTTATGGAAAGATTCTTGTGCATCTCATTGCAATCGAATATATAGTATCGTTTTAATTTTGTTCTATCAAGATAATAGTATTCATTTCTGCAAACACTTAACATATATAGCATCGATAAATTGTATTCTTAAATATAATTTATATTTTTCGTATTGATCTCATCCATAGGATTTAACCAAAAACTATACCATTTACATTCATATGCTTATAACAAATCTAATCTTGCTTATTATACAAATTGGAGCTTATCAGTGAATTTTATTTCTTGTAGTCCATCGAATGGTCACTTATTTGGATTCTTCACTACATGTAATCATTACCGATGACAATTCTCATCTTGTATGTGATAATGATGACCATTGTGCTATTTTTATCAATATTAGAAAATAAATCTGTCGTTGCAATTTCAATTTGACAAACTTCTACTGTATCATTCACAATGACGATTGTCATTGTTCCTCCAGTTCCTTTTGTGTTGGTATTATCAACAATCTATTGATTTGTTTATATCCACTTTATAAATATGGATCTCGATGGTTTTTTCGTTCACTCTGTCAAAGTGGTATAATTGATGATGAAGATGAAAAACAAGCATGATCTATTGTTTAACATTCATTTCAATCACAACTTTATCATTCTACTATTCATATTATTTATCTTATTTCATTCATCTTTATTATCATGTCATCAGCTTGAACTCATGCAAGTACTCGAAAAAGACAAAGATATAAACAATATTTATGAGAACAATGCCATGAATATAAATATTTTATTCTTAATCTAATTATATTATCTATTCTTGGGACATGTTGTCTGATCAATTCATTTTTATCTGTATGCATGAAATCAATTAGTGATACATGGGTGTTTCTTTTGTATATATGTCGTATTGAAGTTAATCTGTTTGTCGAAGTTACAACTTCGATAAAATCTCTCATCAAATTTATAACCTCGGCAACAAAAGATATTGAAGTTACAGTTTCGCCAAATCCAACTATCATCGAAGTTGAAAGTCGCTGAGGTTAAGTCAAAGAAAAAAATGCTTGTATATATATGCAAAGCTGTCTTACATGAGATGTGTTCATATTCAAGCGATGATCCATGACTAATTCATGAATGTACACAATGAATACAATAGTATCTACTGCCATTTGTTTCGACAGGATGAAATATGTACTTTTTGTCCACTTACGATTCACTCCAATACTCGAATAGTATCATAACTGCACCAAGATCATCATCCTCAATGATAAATACAACTGACAATGGCAAACGAAAACCCAATTCATCGTGAAACTTCGATGATTTACACTGTAGAAATTTCAATTTCGACAAACAGATTAACTTCGAAATGATACTGACTATTCAACAACGTTTATGTTCAACTTTGTGATAGATGACAGTCCCTGATCAATAGATTGAATACAATGATTTATTATGGTCAAAATGGCCAACGTAAAAAGCTCTGTGAACGCTGAAAATATGACAAGATCTGATATAGTTTATTGTTATGCTATTTTTTGTGTGACTTCTTTTTGATTAGAGTGTAATTAAAGAACTGCTGTGTAATATCTACTTTCATCATATTATAAGAAACCTTTTGCTCTTTTAATCACTGATTACATTTATATTATATATTAATCTGTACAAATGAGCAAAAAAATACTACATAACTAATATTTTATTGATGGTGGAAAAAACTTCACACCTATTCATCGTATGAAAATACATAATCATTGTTTTGAACAATACAACCGAGGAAATGGAATATCTTCAAGATTTTGAAAGCTGATTATTTTGACTTATTTTCTTGTTTTTTTTTAATAATATCACTTTCAGCTTTGTATTGTTATTTCTATCATATCTTTCAACAACAACAAATTTTGTTATATAAAAAGTTAAATAATCATACTGTTATACCTTTTAATTAGCAATTATCCAGTAGGTCAAACTGAATTACCATTAGTAATTGGTTTTCTGACCAGAGATCGAACAATAAAAATTTTATGAAGTAGTTTTAATCAAACACAAAATATTTTGTCATTATTTATCAGTGGTTTGTATTTGCTTTTATGTTTATTTTCTTCTTTTCTGTCGGTGATACCACGTTTAGTTTCAATAGAAAATAGTATGTTAGTGTACAATTTTTAACCGTTACTTTCTATATTTGGTACGATGCTCTTTTCAATACATTTGCACCCACAGTAATTATTAGACTCTTCAATCCTATCATAATTATGAGAGTTGTTCGTTATAAAAAAAAATTTTAGAAGTACAGCAAATAAATGGAAGAAAAATCGTCGAATGATCATTTCGATAATTGCCATTTATTGTTCGCATTTTATTGATGCTATGCTCTACTGTGTTATTACTCTAAGTAATATCTTTAGTTCAAAAAACTTTGCCTTACAGATATATACATAAATACTAATCTATGTATTTTACAGGTCAAGTCTTTGTTCGTCCTTTTTTTGCGGCTTTTACTATTACCAAAAGCAAAAAGAAACCAGGTAGTATGTATCTTCTACTAGTTGTAATATTGCCACAAAGGCTAATCTTCAATTAACTAACTAATGACTTTTCATCTACATTAATAAATTTTTGCCGCTACCTGTTAATCAACACAAAATTATTTCATTATCAAATAACTAAAAGAGAGATATTGTTCAAAATGCCAGGAAACTATCAACAAAACGATAACAGTTATTACGAAAGCTAACAGATGGGATAAGAGATATATTCTTTGAGATAACAATAGCAAACGTGAGATATCTATTCTATAGCTTGTTAACGGGAGAAAAATTAGGTTGTGTCACTACTAAAAATAATGCAGACTAGTATGATCCTCAATAATAGTTGATCGAACATTGGATTCCACTTATCTTCTTTTATCTTTATGGTCCTCTGTTGTATTAATAAGTTTAGAAAGTATCAATAGACTAGACTTCGCTGAAGACAAAGACGTTATCTACTTGATACAGAATGACTTCCAGAAATTTTCGATCAGGCCAAACGTTAAAGTATGTCATTTTGTGTACAATTCATTTCGCAAAGTAACTTTGTTTTCTAATATAAATTGATTGTACCGAAAGAAACAAAACAAAAATGTAATGCTGACATAATGCAATTACGTTTGTAGGTAAACAGATGTTCTTCGCATAGAATATTGCATCATTATGTTTTCGTCAATTTATGATAATAAAATAATCATACATCGCTCCTGGATGGACTCGAACCATCAATCCGCCGATTAGAAACTGGATGCGTTAGCCATTCTAAATAAGAACATTAGATTCTATGTATCGATATATGCCATATAAAAAACCTTAATTTTATCGTTGATGCCTTTTAGATTAGGAACACAACAAGATTTATTTTTGCTTTTAGACATTAAATGAAAGTACGAAAGCCATTTTTTATAATGTTCCTAACAGAAATTTCCAATACGCCGAATACGGTGTATAAGATAAGTTTTTTTTATTTTAAGCATAATAGAAACCATCTATGTATATGTCATCTACACGATATAACAGAGGAAAGAAAGAAAGAAAGAAAAGAAAAAAATATATATATAGATAAATGCGTCACTATAACACAACTTATTAGAGACTGAAGTATTTTATATTTGATGATGGAATTCATATAAACGCCAATCTTTTTCTTTACACGGACGTCATAATTTCTTCTCGTTCTGTTGGTCTGTGTTGTTGTCATGACGTGAATGTTAAAATTAAACTGTGAGTACATTTTTTTTGTAAAATATATAAAGTGAAACAGTTACAAAACAAAATAAATCATCTTACTTCTTACAACAAAAATGATTGCTCCCTCAAGAAATTCACGTTCAATTTATATTTCAATGGTTCTAAGTATGAATAAGATATTCTTTATTTAAAAAATAAAATTTTTATTTTTTTTCTTATTTAAGATGCATGTCTTTGTCAAACACGATTTGATTCAACTTATCCAAATCAATTAAATGGAATAATTAATCGAGATGAATTTGAAGAATCAATGAATAATATTAATAAATCAGTCTGTTCAATCCTGGCTATAATCATTTGCGTTATTTTTCCATTCTTATGCTTAATAGGTGGACTAGTATTATTGATTGTTGGTGCAGTAATGTCGAAAGATTCTGAAGCAAATACATCTATATTATTTCTTGCTATTGGAGGAGGAATTGCAGGTTTTGGAATAATTTCAGTAATTATTGGAATTTGTATCATGCAAGCACTACAAACAGGTCGTATGCGAAAAGCAATAGCAGAAGAATCAACTAAATATTGCAATAGATCACCAATTCCATGTAATTGGCGATTAGAAACAACAAGAGTAACAGTGACAGGATATAAAGGTAAACGATCAAGTAGACGAATTCATACAGTAGGTGTTGACTTTGACAAATAATTGAGAAAATTTTCTTTATTCTTCTACAGTTAGTGATTGATATTGGAAGTTCTGGTGTAGATTTAGAAAATGGAAATTTTTCAAATCAAATATCATTTCAACCATCATCAAATTTTACGCAAAAAACTTATGGATCGAGTTCATCAGCAAAATTTTGTTCACAATGTGGAATGTCAAAACAAAATCAAATGTCAAAATTTTGTTCTCAATGTGGTCAACCATTTAACTGATAACAACATTGCTTATATATTCTTACAATTTGTTCATTATTTATAGTCTCACAAAAGGAAGATGTTATCTTTCTGATATATTAGACAAAAATATTTTATATTATTTGATTCGTTGAGAATGAAAGCATAATATTTTGTTTGAATAATTAATGCATTCTTTTCTTAGTTTACTTCGATAAAAATAACATATGGAGATGCAATTCTAATTTTTTTATGTTTCGTTTTTTTTTATCTGTTACAGTGAATTCAAAACCGATTGAATAGTTAGTTTTTTTCCGGTTATTTTCATGTTCCAAATAAATAAGTAAGAGTTAATAAATAATATGATAAGTTAAAAAAAATATCATCGGTTACTCAGTAACGTAAAAATTTTTGTACTCATTGATTATGTGTATCTGCTCCGTACAAGTGAAGTTAATTATCAAGTGTTAGCCAATAAAGCAAATAAAGTACGGATGATTGTTGTGTCTGTTGATTGATCAGCTGACAAAATTGAATTCGATGGTTGGTAATGTCAATTATATACACATTGTCCATAGGGTCTATTATGACATAGTAGGGAGTTTGAAGTTCAGTCGAGATAATACCAGCCGTATTATTGAGGTGACCTACAAAAAGTATCCAATTACTAGCACTAATTTCCCATCGAATAATATTATGAGCAAAGTAATTGGCGATCAAAAAGTCTTTTAAAATAAAATTCATTTTTTCCAATAAAAATAGTTGGATGCCATGTCACACATATGATTATCTCTTTTATTTTCCATTCTCGTACAAGCACTTTCACATTTTGATTTTACAAAATTTCTAACATACTCTTTCATATTCTAATTTATCTCTAACTTACTTGAAGATTAGTCATCATACTTACAATATGATAATATAACATCGATGCGAATGCTAGGCACAAAGATTGGATTTCCAGATATTATTCTGTAGAACAGATAGGTTTCCAATAATACTATGACAATCAGACAAAAGCTACTGCATTCATCCAACATACTGAAGAAGTTATGCATGTTTCACCATGAATATTTAAGTCAACATATGAATTCAGTACTACCTTGTTCCTGTTTGTAAGTATTTTGAATTGTTCAAAAACATAACTTATATTTAATAGAGTGCATAAATATGTGAGTTAAGATTTGGAACATGCACTTACAACAAATCTAGTATATCATAGAATATTCTAGCTTGAATTCAACTATAGTTGATTCATGACAGAGAAAAATCAAAAACTAAACCAGTTCTCTGTTATTTAGGAATTAATCTGACAACATTAACCGACATAAATAATACAAATGAGTACAGTATCAATCCTAACATGAAAACTGCTAGAAATATGCTTATGATTTCGGACTTTATCAATGCGTCACGTTAACTATAAATATTCGTCGGAATCTTTATAATATAACGATATATCCTAATACTACTAAAACCGATGATATTTAGAAACAAATTTATGTTCTATTTTTTTAAACTAATATCTGACAAATAATGTAAGTGAGCAATTATTTTTGATATTTTTTTTTTTCTTGAATTAATTTTGAACAAACATGAAAGTTTGCTTTATTTTTCTTGAAAATACTAGCTTGGCTATAAAAAACTAGTAGAATGAAAATTTCCTTCTCAAATTGTTTTAAAGGAACAATTCTTTTATCTTCAAAACACTTAACAAAACATCATTCGTAAAGTAGAAATTACTTTTCATACGCTATTCTTTTGCATATTCATTATCGAACTATTTACCATGGGTTATCTTATATTTAGATTTAATATCATGTCTCTTATTCGTGTTACTATGCCACTTCATTTCGATGTATATTTCATCTGATCTAAACAATATTTTTATTTTACTATTTGTAATTTTGGAACCATCGTCGAAGAGAACTAAAAAAAGGACATTTTGACTTATATTTCTTTCATCTGTGCTGTCATCTGCATAAGTCTACTTTTCCATGTCAGAGACATTAAATCAGACGATAGTTCATTTGTAATAAACAGAACCTAATTAATAAAATTGATACAAAAAAAAAGGTACATCTATGGGAAGATTAATTGTATTTTTCTTAATAAACGTACCGATTCTAGGGTATTTTCAAGTTAACATGATATTGACAAAGAAAATGATATAACATCACAGTGTAAACACTGTCAAAACTTATTTTGCATTGATTTATTTGCTGATAAGATTATCTATACCTTCATCAACAAATCGAATCATTACGATGAATACAATATAAGTTGTATTTTAAATCTAATTGTATTTATTCAAAAAAATCTATGTTCAATTTACTTTATTGCATACGAGATTGCGAACTTTTTATTTGATTACTTTTCACTATTATCTTTAACATTGAAGTTGGGACATACAATCTAATTTGCTATCGACTACTCCTTTATGTCAATGTTTTTAATATTGGCTTCTATTAATCAGATACTTGTTAGTTGACAAAATAATCGTATGCAACAACCAAGTATTCTGCGTCTCGGTTATACATGCATTATTGGTAAAACATTATTTTGGTCACCATTTCAAATTCATATATTAGTTTTGCCGAATATTATACATTTCTAAACATATCTGAAATATGGTCTGTAAAGAACATTTGAAATAGTGTTCGTTGTATTACAGGTGCTTTTAATGTTTCTGTCAATAGCGTATCCCATTGTACTTCTTCAAAAGATTGACAACTTATTTTATTATTATCTATGGATATCATTATCAATGTTTTGTTTTGTCCTTTATTTACAGTTTTTCTTTTATATTCGCAAGTAACACAAACTTATATGAAAAGTGCCAAGTGAATATAAGTCGAAAATATTGTGAGAAATTTATGTTTATTTACTGCTGAAATTTCCTGTTGTACTAGTTGTTATACAAATTTAATTGTGTCAAAAACATTTTGATTTGCAATGAAGAAAGTATTAACAATGAATCGAATGATTTGTGGTCACTAGATTCGATGCTTTATAACAAATTAAAAGTTCAATACAAAGGTCGAAATGAGTCAAAAAAATCCGAGTCGATTTGACGGACATTTCAATACAATGAGAGATACTGTTCACTGTTCATTTCAGTCTATTCAACGCTGTTATTTCTTTGCTGTTGACAATGATTGTTTGACAAATTCGTTGTGATGATTTAACATTGTACTGTTTTAATGAAGCCAGAATTAATCAACATTCTCGTTTTGAAAGAACAAAAAAAGTTACAAGTCGAAACAAGTTTGATTTGTTGAGTATTTGATCTCTAGTTCAATATTGTAAACATGTATCTTGTTATTACAAAATAAAATTAAGAAGAATATCAAAAAGACACCTCTTGTAGGAAAGGAATTTTTCATATTTATTTTGCTTTCGGAGAGAAAAATAAAAATATTTGAAAAATTGTCAGTCTTTCATTATTATTGAATATCATAAGATAGATTGGAAGAAAATAAGATATTAAATATTTAATCATCGACATGATCCATATCCTCCCCATTCATAAACACAATGACATCCATCATTACAGACAAGTCCGTGTACACTGCTGCAACCACCACTACAACTTTTTCCAGACGAATTAGATACACCACTTTGAAAAGAGTAATAAAAAAAATTAATTTTCGATTATTTTTAAAAGAGTTCTAACATTAACTTACTTCGGCCTTCCCATAGTTAATCTAATTAAACCTATTAAAACGAAGAAAATGATTGAGTAGGTGAGTAATTTTACGTTCATAGTTGAATTTTATTTTTCTCTATTATAGAATTACATGTGATTTATTCTACAAATATTCATAAGATAATAGAAAGAAATAAGGATTTAAATATCTTTGAAATTTTGTCGCCTACTTAGTAGGTCTATATACTAATATTAGCGGGTTAAAGGTTGAATAAGGCAATAGGATAGTCATAGGTCCTCGAGGATCATTAGGCTATAAGGAAGCAGATGATTAAGAGATAAAGATATCAGGGTAAAGAAATTAGTACGCTGAGACTAAAGGGGCATAAGGGATAAAACGAGAAAGATATAAAGAGTCAAGAATATAGGGTATAAGTAGATAAGACTACATGTGATATAAGGGATAAGGAAATAACAGAACAAGGGTATGAGAGATGATATTACAAAAGTATACGGGTACAAAGGCGTAAAACAAAGAGGGTATAAGGCTATAAGATCTATAAACAGAATATCCGAAAAGTCATTATACAAAAATAAAATTGAATATCTTCATTGCGGCTCGAGCAAAGTTGCTAATTTTTTTTGCCAGTGACAGAAGTATGCACCAGGTTGATATCCATAAAGACATACGCAGAGAGATCTTTTGTTAAGTAGATTGTGTTTTTTTTTCTCTCGATGAAAGGATAAAATTCTTCTTGTTGAGGTCATTAGTGATACTTAACAAGGGGTCTCTTCCTAGACATGTCTTTATGGATATAAACTTGATACATGCTGCTATCACTAATAAAAATATCCGCAAGTTTGCTCGAGTTGCAATGAAGATATTCAATTTTATTTTTGTATAATGACTCGTCGGACATTCAGTGTACATAATGCGAACTGATTGATTGTCTATTACCGAATCAAGACTAAACGACAGAAGTGAAATTTTACAATAAAAAAGCATTTGTACAGTGTGCACAGGCTCTAGCTAGTAAATGTATGATTATTCGTTTCAGTACCAACCGATTCAATAAAAGGAAGGTCAAATAAATAAAATATGAAAATGATAAAGCAGAAGAAAGCAATAATATCAATAAAGATAACAGAAAAATTATCAGTAGCTGAAAATCAAAATAATTTCATGGGAAAAAGTGCAGTAGTATAAAAAAAATAAAGATGAAATAAAAAATCAGTGATAATGTCAGTGTGTAAATCAAATTATTCATCACATAATAATGGATTACTTAGTGATATAAAAGAATTTTTTTCATCGATTAATCTATACTTACTCAGCCTAACTGTTGATGGATATTTTGATGTCTATCGAACATTCAAATTGATTGCTCGAAGTAACATTTTCTGATGGGTCAAAGGCATGACGATTGATCATTTTGATAGTCCATTCTAATTCTTTCTTGAAAATCTCGGGATTTCTTTCGATGGGCCCATACCTATCGAAACGCTCTTCGAGGGCTCGGAAAAAAAGTAAAAACGAAAAAATGTCGACATATGTACTGCTATATGTCGAGTCCTCGATATCTATCGAACATATATTCAGAATAAGAGAAGAATTAGATTTGAACATATGTACTTACGATTATGAACCATGCATCGATGAATTGATCTAAACATATCTTCATCTTCTAATTATAGAAACATGTTTTATCAATATATCAATCGTCCTACACGATATTTCTTTTTATGTATCAACTCTTATTTTTCATGGATATAACTTCTTTCTTATTTTCTCATTTAGTCAGAAAACAATCGATATTTTTTAGAATATTTTTTTTCAACTCAACATTTTATAATTTTACAGCGAAGTTACATTCCGAATCGTAATTTGTTTGACTCACTTTCACTCTCAACAACAGACACGTTGTTTTCAGCGAATAAGCATGTTTCTTGATTAATTTATTTTGATTAGATATAATTTTAAGAACTTAGAATACGACAAAAAGATCGATTATTCAAAACCAAGAGTTTGGATTTATTTTAACGCGAGGTTCTTGATTATTACCATAAAATTATTACGAGAGATTGTCCGCTTTTCTTTTCTTGTAATCATTGCTCATTGTGTAGCACATTTGACATAGGACGGCCATGTGCTACGTTAGATACAGCTTGTACCGTTTGAGCTACTGCTAATGCTGCTTTTGCATATTCAGTCACATTCTTTGGGCCTACAAAATACACGGTAACACCAAAAACAGTTGTAGAAAGGCCAAGCGTGAGAACACTTATGGGGTTAAAATTTTTTTCGATGTGTTTGATGGTGCCGTTACTGTGGTATTCGGCTGTTATACTTTGAAAAACCCCAGTTTCCTTGATTAGCTTCAGTATTTGAGCCTGTGACGCATCTACATTCGATTTTGTTCCGCTATCTAAATTGGACGCCATATTGGATCTGGAGTTCAGCTTTGTTTTCCAGAAATTCGTATTAATTATTCAACTCAGTAGTATTTTCCAAGTGCTATGATAGTTTCTAAAAAAAGAAGATAAAAACAACAAGAAGTAGGACTCATCGTCTCAATTTTTGTAGGTTTATGTCGATAGCTTTTATTGAGTAATATAACTCACAAAGACACATTTTCTGCTAGTCATGTGGCAAGAGGAATTTTGTCATAAAAATCCAGGGGGTGATCTGATTACAAAGGACACTATAATGTGCGATGAGTTTTAGCTGCAAAATTCAGATCGTTTATTAGGTCATAAAATACATTTCGCTCTGATCATTTAAAGAACCATGGTATGCTTTAGGACATATTAGAACTCTAATCTCCTCCTTGATAAAGTAACGAGGAATTCTATTTGGGTGTAAAACTGTAATTTCATTTGCTCATATATCATTCAATAGGCAATAGTCAGACAGTCAAAAGTTAAAATATTATCGGCCAACAACCGTCCCTTCGACGGGTCAAAGGAATTTTTCCTTATAGCCCAGTGAAAATATGGAGAAATTGGAAAATGTATAATTCGATCCAGAAAAGTCATAGAAGGTCAATTCTGTTTGTGTAGATAGTAGTAAAGATCTATTATATAGCCTCAAACTTTCAGATCAGAACTATTTTTCTTTTTGGAGATATAGCATTGACTTAAAGGTGTTGGAAAATATGAATTTTACAGTGCTAAATTTCGCAGCATACTTCTGGCAGTTACTAAAACTTATGTTTTTGTTGGATTTTTCACCATTACCAATGCTGAAATTTCGGCATTAGTTGAATTATATTATCAAATAGATTATCGCTCTTGGAAAACTCGATTATTGATAATTGCGGAAAGTTGAGTTTTGTTAACGGCGAAAATCTACCTGCTGGAACCACTTTTGGCAATTGCCCAAAGGACGCTGTGAAAGTCATCACAGCGAAATGCATGCTATCCGATGGTGCGGGTGTTGGGATGAAACTTACATATATCTGCACTCATACTCACACTCTCACACACGTCTATCTCGAATGAGGATGCCACCAAAAGATTTGTAGGCTTCTATCCTAATTAGGGTGAGCATAGAACGCATTGTTTTGAATATTCTTTACTATGAGGCTGAGTGAGAACGTTTTTAAGGTAGAGTCTGATAGACATAAGTAATAGAGATAGATACACTATACACCTAGCAATCGTATATATGTCGTATCAAAGTTAGCACTTTATCGAGGTTATCACTTCGACAGAATGTTTTGTCGAACTTACGTTTATTTTTCGAAGAAAAATTAGTGAGTGTAAGTTGTAATTCGAGATTTTTTGACGCCCCTCCTCCTCGCCCATTAGAAACAGGCCCCCATTACAAATATCTCATGATTACCGACATACAAACCATTACAGACAACCTTAGGGTTGCACTCTTCATGTCATCAAATTGTGCTAGTAAAAACTTTCCAACGTACGGTTTATGTGCATTCTACCTGTTAACCTCAAAGAGACTTTACTGGCAAGCTTTTTTTTTATTGAAGATTACGATAGTAACTTCCGCACGACGTTTACAATTTAGGGATTCTATCGAGATACATGCTAAAAATAATAGGTATCATATGAAATCCATCAAAAAGGTTTCCTAGGTGTCTAAAAATTTCCAAGTGTTCCATACATGTAGAACTCGAAGACTCTACTCGAGTATTAAAAATTTTACCTGAGTTTTCAACTATTCAACTATTGATACATGAAAAATTAACGACGCTAACTACAGGATGCTTCCTGCAGGATGCTAGAAGTAATACACGTATGTTGAGGATGAGGGCGCGGGTGTGGGGGTGGGTGAGGGTGAGGGTGTTAGAAGTGTAGGCATGTGTGGGGCTGATGTTGTCAAACAGTCTCTAGTTGTAGGTTGTTGCCAAATGCAAGTGACATTGTCTCTCCTCGTTCGATTACTTTCGGCATCGTGCAGGCAAGAACCTGTAGGCAGCATCGTGTAGACAGCATCCTGCAGGCAGCATCCTGTAGACAGAAGTTAAATAGTTGAAAACTCGAGCACTCGAGTATTAAAAGTTTAAAACTCTAGTAAAATTTTAATACTCGAATCGAATTAACGAGTTCTAGACTACTGGTGATAGTAGAACCTTATATATATATACACCATAATCACTCGATGAGTATTTTTTCTTTCCTCTTAGGGATTTATTCCAAACGCGAGGTAAGTCAATAATGACTAGGATATCGAAGAGAAAAATCCCACCTATAAGAGAGAAAAAAAACACTTTTTGACATATTATCAATGCA
The DNA here is from genome assembly GCA_022393335.1 of Macrotrachela quadricornifera. Lineage (NCBI taxonomy): Eukaryota > Metazoa > Rotifera > Eurotatoria > Philodinida > Philodinidae > Macrotrachela > Macrotrachela quadricornifera. The sequence continues at coordinate 1,500,521 of JAJEKB010021185.1, forward strand.
CATTTGGCGCAGAACACAACAATATTCCGTCATGTATTTATGTTTTATTTTTTTGTAATATAAAGAACTGATAACAGATTCACTGATAAGAAATCAGTATTGTGACCTCTTAACTAATATTAAGCAAGAAAAAGTAAAAAGCACTAAATTCTATGTAATTTTGAACACCTCAAGAGTAGGTATGCAGCAAACCCAAACCCAAACGGTTTAGGTTTGAGTTTGGCTTTGGAATTGGGTTCAGCTTTAAGCTCAATATTAAAACTGATGGAATAGTTTCTTTTTGAACTTACAATGGAGGTGCTTGTACTGCCCGCGAGAGAAATAGAATGTATTCGGATCAAATGAAAGCTCTCACCACCAAACTACCCATGTAATCAAAACATGGTAAAACATGATGTAATTTACATCATTTTCATGAAATTTTTCTCCAAAAAAAATGCCATTGCAGATGATGAAAGCGGCATAATCTTTGATGTTTTTTGAACGGCATGACACATTTCCAAAATTTTCATTCATGAAGACGATGGGTTCTGCATGAAAATCATACAATGAATGTCATTAAAATTATATAAAAATCATTTGATGATTTTGATTTTTTCGAAGTAATCAGAATCATAGGATGAAAATAGTGGCGTAACCAGAAAATTTTTACAGAGGAGGCACAGGGAGAGGGGGACAAGTCAGCGAAAAAAAATTTTACAGGGGAGGGTGCAAAAAATGGTTTTTGGCTGGGTAAGAGACGTTTACAGAGGGAGCATTGCATCCCCGTGCTCCCCCTCGGTGGCTACGCCACCAGATGAAAATGATGCAAGAGCAATAAATCTAATGTTTGGTTGTTTTTGATTAAAGTAAAATCATCATTTAAATGAATTTTTTTGATTATTAGTTACATGAGATTTGTTGAACTACATTGATAATAAAAAAACAAATACTTAAAGCAATTTATGATGAATATTAAATTTTAGTATCATTGCTGAGATTGTAATATTCTCTTTTTATCCAGATATCTCAATTAAACCTTCAGTTAATTGCTCTCTAAATGTATTTTTTATCTTATTTTCGATTAATAAATTTCTGATTACTATTGCCGAAATATTAAATAAAGATGATGCATTGAATTTTGAAAGAGCTGTAGATAGATTAAATTCATCGAAAATACATGTTGTATCACGTAGGATATCTCATCACCCGATTCGATTCCAAATGAATTCTAATCGCGCTCTCTTGGTTTCCAAGTGTAACTCGTTGAGCTCTATCGACTACAGGAGTTCTTTTTCATTTTGGATGCCTTCATACTCTTATCCTCAAGATAGTTTGTTTGACAACTGTTTTATTATTTAATTTGATTACAAGATTAGAAGAAATTTATTATATATAACAAATAATTTATATTAATATAAATAATAATAGTTACCCATGCCCGGATAAGAATGGCAAAATGGTATTAAAATACTTTCAGATTGTAATAAAAATAATGATGTAAAACTGGCATAAATAATTGAGGAAAATAATTTTCTGTGATACATAAGAATGATTATTTCTGACCAAGTGGTAATTATTTCACGTGTGACAAAATAATGCCTATAGCGTAAATCTTTTTTTTTCGTGACTGCTTCGCTCATTACTGCTGTTTTCTTTTCACTGTAATAACTGTTCAACTTATGCCAAAAAAATCATTTTAATCCTTGCTCATCTGACGATTTTTACTATTGTTTTTTTCAACATTAGTAGTAGTTCAATTTTCTATTTCTTAACACTTATAAGATAGTTGTAACAGCCGCTAAAACATTCATTTGACGATATTCGGCGAGACAAATAACTTTTTCATATAATATCTTTTCATCTATTCAATGACGTATATCACTTAGATGATGAAAAGCAAAGGTTAATACAATCTTATAGACGATCGTATTGAAAAAACAACGTCTTGTCTTTCACATTTTATTTTTTTTTTTATGATATCATATTTTGTTGTAACAATTTTATATTTCAAAGATAAAAGCTATTGCCGCAGGATGCATTTAGATGAATATCTAACCCGTCGAACGAGAACTAATCTTATATATACAATTTATTATTCAAAATGTAATGTAATTCAATTAGCAACATATCAAGTATATTTTGACATGGAAATTATAATTATAAATCCTTTTTTTACAAGGTTGATCATCTCTCTAATTTCTGTAATACTAATTTTATCGTTCAAAATTTAAGTGAAAAAAATATTTTCGTTTGTAGTACAATTTTCACTTATTAATTTATTTATTAATTTTATTTCCTTTGAGATAAATTTCATCCAAATTTCTAGTCTATACTGTAATCATTCTTTGTTGTTCTAATAATAACATACAAACCTGCAAAATATAATAACTTTCGTTTTTAAACATCATTGGCTCCCAATAATCAATTGATTTGCAATTTTTTAAGCCCAGACACAATCCTTATTCATGAATGAGGTGTGTAAACAATAGAACGAGTAGAAATCTATCTGGAATCATCATCAACTCCATTGGAATCGGCTTGGAAGCGAATCGAGCAGGATATGGAGCATTTGGGGGTAAAGAAGAGTCTTGTGGTAAAATAGACACCTGAAATCGATAGAACTCATCGAGTTACACTTGGAAACCAAGAGAGCGAGATTGGAATTCATATGAAATCGAATCGGGTGATAAGATATCCTACGTGTTGTATCAAAATAATTTGTCGATTCAATGTTAAAGTGACTTAACAAATGATATAAATTTTTGTCGATGTAGGATATCCTGGAAACTTTTATTTAGATATACTCATGATTTATTAAATGTTGGTATAAATTCAATTTCAAGCTGTAGGTGAATTTGTCGAAATTATTCATAGTGATCAGATCATTCAAAATAAAATTGGAATTTTTGTAATAAGAGTATAGGAGACGAAGAAAAATGGCGATAAAATGCATACGAAACAGCTGACTTGCTAGAACTTACTTGTTGATTAACACTAATATATTCTTAAAGATGAAACAGTGTATCGATTGCAATAATATTAGAAAATTCAAATGCTAATTGAATTTTTTCGCGATTATTAATTAAAAAGATTAGTATCGAAAGATGTGATACTGCACCATGAATAGCTGGTACTGTATTACCAACTGTAAAGAGAATGCTCTATTTCAAGAAGAATTCTCGATTGATTATTGTTCATTGTTTAGCTTCTTCGATGACATAATTAATCACATATTGAGCAAAGGATTCTTATGGTGAAATTGTCAACTCCTTCGTTATTGGCATCTTTTGTACTAATGGTGATCGAGCAAACTTCAGGATATGTTGAATAACTTTACCTATTTCTTTTACATTCTACGCACTGAATCATCGACAGTTCAAAACAAGAGAAAATATTGACGAATAAAAATATTAGAACACAAACTTAATTCATATAAATAATTCAGATATATCTGAATGATATAGACAGTCATTACTGAAAAACAAACTCAAAAGAATAACTTCTCTATGACAACGCGTGTGTCATAAACTATTATTCATTTTTGGACAGAAGGTGATGAGAGAATTATGATATAAACTTGATGGGTTTTATCATTTAATAGAGCGTTGTAGAGCACGTCATTATGCATAATATTAGATTTACCTAACAAATGTAACATACCAAATATCTTGTCACAATCTTCATCATGCTTTTGTTCTCTGATAGTAGAATGAATTTAAATTTTTTTTGTAATATTGTCTAATTATGGGATGAAATTAGTGGTTTTTCAAAGAACATCTATAATCTTTGAACAGTATGAGATAGAAATTAGGACTTGATGTAAAATTAAAAATCTTGACTTGAACTATCGATTGTACTATTTTACAATTAAAATTCATCATACTACTTCAACATGATCACATCAGAAAGATTGTGGACATATTTGATATATTACATTTTTTATGCTGTTTGTGAGAGAACAAAGAAAAAAAGTCTGATTAATCATAAGACAGAGACTGATGAGTAGTACTTTTGCATTACATTGTAAAGAACAGAAAAAAGAGAAGAATATTTATTAATACTAATGTAATTGATTGTAATATGAACCATGTATAAAAGAAAAATGTGATTGATATTCACACATGTTTTCTTGAATATTAATGAATAAGGTATTAAATTTCTCATTTTGTCGTCAACAGGACTGACATGATATTCGGCTCACCAGCTCTTGTATAGGCCACTGAGCAAGTCTCATACAGTCAGTCCATAAACACCTAATGAATCAATTCTATATCTAAGAGTCCATGACAAGTTTTTCTTCTCTTGCTTTTTCCCATTTCTCATCCATGTTATTTAATCGTAAATTTTGCAAGAACTGAAAAAAAACATAATTTTACTACGACAAAACAAATATAACTACAACTTATTTTTCTCGTTCTTGATGTTGCTGTTGTAAAAAGAAAGAGAAAAAGAAAAAACAAGATTTTTTACTTTGTTGAGTAGAAGCACACATCATCCTTGTAAATGAGTGAAAAAGAAACTACCACTGACCATGAACGTGTTTTGGAATTAATTACAACGCTTAAAAACGAATCGAATTGGGACTTGAATGCTCAAAAACTGACTGATGAAGATATTAAAACTCTTTCAAAGGAATTACAATCGAATAAAAATTGTGCTGTACTTCACTTACATTTGAATAACATCACTGATGATGGTGTCTCCTATATTGCTGAAATGTTAAAAGTAAATCAAACACTTACAGATCTGTACTTAGGTGCAAATGAGTTCGGTGATCAAGGAGTGGAGGTATTATGTCAAGCATTAATACATCAGAATAGAACACTTAACGTCATTGATCTAACATACAATCAAATAACAGACAAGAGTGTAAATATGATATTAGATATGTTTAAGGCAAACAATAAAGTGATGGGATTCATGTTGACAGGCAATCCTATTTCAGAAGAAAGCAACAACAAACTACTCGAGGTGGTTAAAGTGAGAAATGTTAGTTTGGGTGCTAATTTTTAATAATCGACTAATGATTCATCTTTATTGCAGCAAAAAAAATGTATGTGACTATTTTTTCAATAAGTTTAAACATAAAATAAATCGACAACTGAGATTTCTACCTTTTCAAAGAAACTGTGTTACTACATAGTTTATTATCGTAGTCAATAATATCGGCTATAACCTAATCCTAAGGATGAGGGTCATTGTTTCTAATGGCAAGTGTACACAGCAGAGGCAAAATGTACAGAACATCTGCTGCACACTTTCTTAAAAAAGCAGAGTGTATAATGTACACTTTGAGGAAGAAACGTGCATTTTTCTTCTAATATATAGAAAACTATTTTTAATTTCACAAAATATCTTTTAACTATGTATAGATCGTGATCGATCAGATAAAGATTGTATGTATGTTTGGTTAGACGATATAAAATCTAATATTTACTTTTGATTTCAAACAAAAAATACGATGAAATAGAAACACTACGATTACTTATTTCAATTTTACAATGAATACTTGGAAGAAACAACGAATGTTTTACTATTTTTAACATTACTTTTTTACATTTCAGATTTGTAAATTAAGTCTTTTTTCCGAAAGATGCTCTATGAAAATCTCTATAAGATGATGTGATTATTGGAACTAGAATATCTTTTATCGATTATAAAATAATGTTAGATTCATCTGAGAAAAGGATGAGAACTTTCAGAAACAGAATTTTTTTGATTTTTTATGAGATTATATCACTTCTCTAACCAGAACGAATTTTTCTAAGGCTTATTGATAATCTATATGGTATGATAGTGAAATTGAAAGTAAGGAAGTTTAATGTGCTTTAAAATTATGATGATTTAATATTTTAGATAGATTATCAATAAATCTTAGAAAAATTCGTTCTGCTTAGAGAAGTGATAACCTCATAAAAAATTCCATTTCTGAAAATGCTCATCCAGTTCTCAGATGAATCTAACATCATCTTATAATCGATAAAAGATATTTTAGTTCCAATAATCACATCATCTTATAGAGATTTTCATAAAGCATCTTACGAAAAAAAATCTAATTTACAACTTTGAAATGTAAAAAAGTAATGTTAAAAATAGTAAAACATTCGTTGTTTCTTCCAATCATTCATTGTAAAATTGAAATAAGTAATCGTAGTGTTTCTGTTTCATCTTATTTTTTGTTTAAAATTAAAAGTAAATATTAGATGAGAAAATATATGTGTAAACAATGTACTGTATATCGTATTTTAGATTTCTATTAGAAACACTGATCTTGATTGATCGATAAAACACTTTTTTTTTAAAGGAACATCTTTAGTTCAAGAAAAACTATACTAAATGATTTTAGAGAATGTACTAACGGTTTTATAAAGCACTCTCTTTGTTATTTATTGGATGATAAAAAAGAGCGAATCAGAAAAAAACAAAATGTCACAATTGGTACGTATGATGCCAGTGACGCAACCAGAAATTTTTTTTTGGGGGGGGATCGTAATAGGACAAAAAGCATTTTTCGTCTAGCAAAACGAATTAGGCTGTACCCCCCTCCAGGTATTTTAGACTTTTGGAGGGGGATCGATCCCCCCAATCCCCCCCCCTGGGTGCGTCACTGTATGATGCCATGCGTACTAATAGCGTTTGTGTGGACATGGGACGTTATTATGCCTTTTTTATGATTGATTTTGGAAGTAGTCGATGATAATTCTTTTAACTGTATGTTTATTATTATTTCATTGTTGTTTATATTACTTAAAGAGTGGTCAGAAGTACTGACTCGATTTGTATAATAAATTTTTTTATAGTAAAACTCGTGGCTGAAAACATGTTTCTATGAGGCAGAAATGCAGTAAAAGACGCTCTACAAAATGGCTTTTGATTGACCTTGGTAGCTTTTCTAGTAAGAAAGTTACAGGCTTTGAAATGTGCTTGAGAAAAAAGAAAAATTAACCGGGAACTCAGTTAAGGTATTTGTATTTTAACTCCTGTTTATTAGATGACTTAGAACAAATTCTTTTTCAGACATAAGCGCCGTTAAATTCTCTACAAAATTATACTTAATCTTTAATTTCAGAACTTCAAACAGGGAAACTGAACAATTTATATGTGAGGCGAAAAAAAATGAAAACTTTGTAAATTTGCTATTTTTTTTCGACTTCAACCTTCTTTTCTTCCACTATGTCCGTAAAAAAGCTTAGCAAAAGTGAGAACTCACTTTGTGGGTAGTATTTTTAAATGTACTCTTTCTCGTGATATCTAAAAAAACTTTATTAGAATAGATGGATTATTCAAAAACCAAGTTTCACTCATAGGTCAAAAGTCGAAAGCTCATGTTTAAGATAGAAAATTCAGCCAGAAACGAAAAACATGCTCGAAGTTTGAATCTTGCAGCTAGGCAAAGGAGAACAATCATTCTTGATCAATGCAAATTAAACCTGATCGAAAAACCTTTCATTTTGATGAAATTATGAAGCTTTTACTGAAATCAACATAACGTTCACTGAGTTCACGGTTAATTTTTCTTTTTTGTCAAGCACATTTCAAAGTCTGTAACTTTCTTTAAAAATAAATGTAAAACGCACTAGTAAAACATTTATTGTACTTTGTTATTTCGTAATACAGTAGTCAAATCTCCTATACCTTGATCACCAATCTGACATGTTGAAATCTTCAGCGTTTTGAGGTTATGTAAACAAGAATCAATATGAAGATGAGATTAATAGCTACGAATTCTGTTTTACTTCGTTTCTGTGCAATGCATTAGCAAGACACTTTATCTCTTCATGACTGATTTTACTATATATATATGAGAGACAATGTGATAAGTGTCTATGAGAAGTATTAAAAATGAATAATTTAACAATTTAATAGACAATCAGTTTTACTTGGTTAATTTTCAATGTATTAGCTAAATATTGTATTCCTTCACTACTGATTTGATTCGCTGTTAGATCTAATGTTTTTCAGTGTCTATAATGTATGATGATAAAAAGTATTATACGATAAATGATCATAGAATTGATTTTACTATATTATGTCGTAATGCATCAGTCAAATATTGTGCACCTTAATTGTTGATTTGATTTCGAGCAAGATTTAGCATTATAAGTCTCTTGAAGATGTAACATCAATCAATATGAGAAAAAAGAAAATAAAGAATTTATTTTACTTTATTATTTTGTAAGGCATCTGCAAGATGTTTTTATTTTGAGTGACCAATTTTGTTGTTTATAAGATTTAATATAGTGAATATCTAAAGATATTCAACAGACATGATTGTTCTTGTCCTTTGTTATCAAATAAAATAATAATAAACGAAAGAAAAAGATATCTTTTGTTTTTTTGTCATTAGCATGTAGAAAAGATTTTTTTACTTTATATCGATGATAGATGTCTAGAATTGTATTAAGTCGTATGCATACATCATGAAGTGAAAAAAGAATTGTTACTGAATCAAGTTTGTCAAAAATTCGATAAAGAAGATCGATAAGCAATGAATAAAAAGATGAAATATTTTTATTAGACATCGATTGTTTGTTTTTGTTATAATGTAGTTTTGTATAAATAATTGTTATCTTTTGTGCGAGTATTTATGTGTGATGTGTCATACTTTCTTGTGATTGTACAATGACAGATATGCGAATAGAACTGCAAATCGGCAGTATCAAAAACAAAATATGAAATTGTCTATTATAATCTAATTAGAAAGATAAAAGATTATATTGTTCTTAGAATAAACAACTCTTTGCTGTTAAAACAATAGTGTCGAAAAGAAGAATGTAATATTGTTACACAAATTGCTTTCAATAAGGGGTGTGATAGTTCCATATCATTTCTGAGAGCAGGAACTGGTACATCAATTCAAGCTCATCTGAAAGGAGCTGAAGCTGGTGAGCAGCTCGTATGAGTTGGAGCTAGAGCTGGTGCCCAGCTCTTTACTACAGTTCATGCGTTGGTACTGGCACAATTGTTGATTCATATAAAGTTGATAATGTAGGAAGATTAAGCATGTTTGTGTAACGACAACATTACTTGATTCTCACTAGTCAGTTAAAATAGTGACTTCAAACAGAGTTAGTGTATATTTGTTTTCTTGTCGTCAAACATGCACTAATACATGATAAAAGAAAGAGAATTAATCAGATTCTACTAATAGTGTGCTCAAGAACTGACTTAAGAGGCTAAGCGTTTCCACCAAATGAAGCAGCGGTAGCTAAACTCCTTCATGAACCTCTCTATCAGATTCAGTGTAGTTATGGGAGGTTTCTCACTTCCCTATAGAAAGTCAGGCCATACTGTGTCTTCCCACTGTGAAAGTCCTGGTTACACCACTTCATTGTAAAATAGTTATATATTCAAGCGGTTGTGAATTGGTCAAGAGGAAAAAGCATATTTCTGTACTTATTGCATTTCCTTACACTTCTTCGTACTTTTCGGCACTTCTTAATACTTCTATTCTCAAAGCAGAACAAAAATGTTTTGTTTTTGGAAACAAAATTTTTTGGCATTTTTCAAAAACAACAAAACTACTATGTTTTTGGATAAAAATTAAACGAAAAAAGCGTACTTCTTTCTACTTCAGAAATACAGAAGTATGCTTTTCCTCTTGAAGTTGATACGATATTTGTATCTATGACAATGGTGAATGAAGATATTTCATTTTTGTTGTTCCACATTGTTTCCAGTGTTAGTTGTCGCAATCGTTCTGATGAAAGATCTAAAGCTGTTTAACAGCTCTTTTGAATATAAAACGAACTGGAACTGATCATCAGTTCACGTGGGTAGGAGCTAGAACTATCACATCCTTACTTTCAATGTAAAAAAAAACACAAAGCAAACATATCATACATTCTTATATCGGCACCTTCTTCGTATAAAAAATTTGTTTGCCATAATGAAAGAAAAAAAAGACTAAGATGAACTATACACTGCATTATTCAAATATTGTCTGCTGTTTCAATTTATCGAACATTAATGGCAACATCTATTAGAAAGTCCTTCATTCTTTTACAAATCTTCTTGCAAAAGTTATTTTAGAGCAAATAAAAAAATGTCTTTTAAGAATGTTTTTTGAGATAAGAAAAGCACCTATAATTTTTTAAAAATAAATAATGCTTTCTATTTATAAATATATTGCTTTATTTTTTAATTAATACTGACACAACAAAAATCAGATAATAATCTATCTTATTTATAACCATAATATTTCTATGCTATCTTAATTGCATATTTCATTCGTCAGACCTGCGAAAAAATATCTTACAATATTAAATATATTTCACGAATATTTTAGAAAATCATATTTTCATCATCTATTTACTTAAAGATTACATTTACCAAGTGCTTCAAGTAAGTATTTAGTATATTTGTTGTTCGATATTGTTATTAATATCAAAAAATTGTTTCGTAGTCTTTTTGATGGAATTAAATCGGTATTAAATGAACATTTTTAAAGACGATTACTTCTTCTATTTTATAATAGATGAAAAATTAGCTTTTCAGAGTAGAACAACAAAACAGAAGTTCACTTATTCATTGGAAATTAGAAGAATTATAACTGTTGATTATTAATCTTAGATGAAGATGAGTTCGTTCGACAACAACTACATGAATAATCTCAAAAATACGATTGTTTATATTTATAAATATGTTTTTTTTATATTTTATATGGTAAATAATATTGGAAATTTATTTTGTATTTTCATCAGTTAATAAATCATATCAAAGCACATAGCCAATGTCCGATTTTAGACCAATTGATAAGTGCTTTAGTTACATATTTTTTACTATTTTTGATGTAGTTTGGTCGACATACATATAAACTGTATGATAACAAATCACATCTCTATAAGTACATCATTCAATAAATAGAAATTAAATCTGAAGATTTGTGAAAAGCGGTGATTCGAATAAATGATAATGATAGTATGACGTCAGTTCAAATCGGCAAATTACGAAATATAGTCAGTCAATGAACAGTTAGACGATGGGAAAAGTCGCATGAAGAAGCAGATGAAATTAATCTGAAAACTTTGTAGGTAAACCTAGAACTGTGCGAACAAAAGGATTTATCCAAAAAATGAAACGACGACTCATGGATAATGGTCGGCAAAATGCAACGAAACTAACTAAATCACTTGGCGTTTCAAGAGGTACGATGCGTCGAAGAATAAAGGACGGTCTTCATTTAAGTTCTTATTGCATTACAACTCGACTAATGTTGATTACTGATAATAAAAAAAGAAGAAAATCATTTGCGTATTGAGTACGAAGGAAAATAAGATCATGGTACGGTTTTACTCACTATTGAAAAACATTTTTCATCAGAAGGTATATTTAATCATTAAAGTGAATATGTTTATGCTACGAATCGAGAGGAAGCAAATGAATGAAGAAATATAATCACAAAGACTAAATACCTAAAAAGACTTATGGTGTGGTTGTGTGCCTGTAAAAATGGCTTTCCATGTTGAATCGTGTTTAAATCTGGTGAAACATTATCACATGGAAATTATATTGATGTTGCTCCTCCACATGCACAAGCTGAAGGAAAACGTCTATTATGTGATGTTTTCATCTATCAACAAGATAATGTCACATCGCACACACACACACACACGTCACGAATTATTGGCATGGTGTGAAGAGAATCTCATGAAGTTTATAAACAATCACCGATAGTCACCAAATAATCCCGATCTTAATATTTTGGATTACTGTGTGTGGAATGCGATCGACAATAATATGCAATGGAATAATGTTAAAAACTATGATTCATTAGCTGATGAAATTGGAAAAGGACTTTGCTATATACCATAAAGTGATCTTGTTCGCAGTGTCGAAAATTGGTCGTATAGAATTGTCTATTTTGAAAACTAGAGATGCTTATATAAAATAAGTTTGTAGTATAGATTGTAGAATTTTTCACGCTGCATCTCGTGGCGTATTTTATTTTCTTCATAAAACGTGTCGAACAATCAAAAAATAACATGCAAAACGTGGTCATTCATTATGATCCACCCGTTATCTCAAAAGTTTAATAAAATAAAACTGAAGCTATCTCTTTAATTTTATATTTTTATTCAATGTTGCCAGAACTTTTGGTCAACCTTTAGTAGAATACAATAATAGTAGATGATTTCGTTACAAAGTATTCAGCGACAAAATTGAAAAACGATAATCAAAATGCACAGACAACAAACATCAACTAATGAATAAATTTAAAATGACTAGTTTTTTGCAAACAAGACAAGTAAGAAAAAAAATTACGTTTACATTTACGCACATTCAAATACGCAAACATTTAACTTCACTATATAAAGAATGTCTTTTTCGCCAATATCAACTAAACTTCTTGAACTAAAAAATAAGGCCAGATTTCACTACATATTCTTCTAGCTGAGATTTAAACAACTTTTTCTAATCCGATTTCATCGGCCGCATTTGTTTCGGAGTTGTTGGCTTTATGATGGACCATGAACTGTTTTCCATGATCTGTTTGCAATTGGTTATTATGACGTGCAATAAAATTCGTAACTGCTGGAAAATTAGCCGGTCGTACAGCATTTAGTTTCATCCGGAAACGTAATGGATACTTCATTATGATTCTAACTAATTCCTGACGAAATATTGAAGCTGTCAATGTGTAAATATAGAAATTTATACAGTATGGAAAGTAGGCCAGAAATAGTGCAATGTATCGAATAAATGTTTCAACAGTCGTTTGTAACGTACTTTTTGTGTTGTACTTTGTAGCTTGTGCATAGACAAGATATATTGGTTGAAGAAGAGGAAAAACAATATTCATTAAGACTTGAATAATTAACACTATAACCAACTGTTGATCTTTTCTTTTCATTCTATAGGTTGTTTGTTGATGTACTCCTCGTCTTCCTTCATTTATCGTATTTTTTGGTACAGATAAAACTTTTCGATGTATTTTTCGAACATTTTTCAGCGTTAAAACTCCAAAAATAGCCATAAGAAGTGGTGGTAAAATACCACTGAATATTAAGCTATAATAACTGAGAATAATTTGGTAAATACTTGATGTATAAAAACAGACGAAAAATCCTGACGGTAGCTGAAGGATTGTGAGTTCGACGAGAATATGAATGTGAAATAGAAACCAAAAACATGATACACTTGCAATAGTAATCTTGGCTATTTTAATGTTACTCCAGGCTCTTACATTTTTATTCAAAGAAGATATTAAGAAGCGATCTATTGAAGCCATGATGATAAATGAAGGCGACAGAACACTAGTAACAAAACCACTGTAAGGTATTATTTTACAAAAGCAAATATTTAATGTAGACAGATCGATTTGGAAACCTTGACTCAACATTGTTGACATGATTGATAGATTAATATATACGAAATTTGTCAACGTAAATGCCAAGAAATAGAAAGAACAGGGATTTATTCGCATTGATTTTTGTAGAAAGATAATCAGATTGAAGATACAACTACGCATTAAAGAAAAAAAAGAAAAAAATTCTCAATATTAAAGTTTTTTCGAAAAATGCTTACCCGACATTTCCTAATGCAATCAAAATTGTTAGGCCATAGCGAGAAAGTTGGCTTTGCACATACGTAATGTAGTTAATCATTGCCAAAGATGACAATACGGACGTTGTTGTTGTTGTAAAGTTTGAAGATAAAGAAGTTGTCATATTTGCGAATGAAGAATTCAACTCCCTGCGAAAGACTTTGTAATCAGTTTACTTTTTGCTTGTAATCGATTGGTATTGCTAAAATTTGAATCAAAATATTTTAAAATATAAAAATAAAGGAAACTTTTTTCACAAGAGCTATGATGCCGATACTAACTGAAGAACTACCAATATTATTCTTTTTCAAACTTTGATTAGGTTGTAGGGAACGAGAAAAGCCTCGAATAAACATTGAGTTTATGATTCTCGAAATATTTTCTACTAACTGAGTATAGAAGCATAGGAATTAATTGATGTTCTAAGTAAAACTCAGACTGAGTCTATAAAGCACGCAAATATTCGATAATAATTAATTACTTATACTGTTATTAGTAGACAAAGTTACTGCTAATATTCTTCTTGTACAACTTAAAGAGAATGAAATAAATCTATTTTTCTCTTCTCATTTGTTTTGCTTGCAATATTATAAATGATAGTCTGGAGGCAAACATTTAATATTAAAAGTGACGAGCAGCATCGTCAAATATTTAATGACTTAGGAAGACAGCTGCAACAATTTATATCTGAGACTGAAATTCTGCTGGATAAGATGCATGTTTTAATCTTAATAAAAAAAAGAAAGTTCTTTTATTTTTATGTTTAGCTTTATTGCTACCTAAAGCAAATGTGAAAGTATAGTCCCTTGAGGCGGCAGTAACTCTGTAAATTTATTATAAAAGTGCGATCTTTTTCTCATGAAGTAAGAAAAAAGTTTTTTATTTAATAATGCACTAAAATAGACTTTCATCAAACTTTTAACAACAAATAAATATATCGACTGTTATCACTGTATTGTATGTTGATAGTATATCATTCTTGCATAATATTTCTCTTTTCTATGTTATGTTATACAATCGCACAGTGGGCAACTTTCGCATACCAGGCGGACATGTAACTTTTTTGCTTGAAAATGGATTTGTATAGCTTAGAAGTGGTCATACATCACTTAGAATATCATCCTAAACAAAATAAACCATTTTTTTGAAAAAAAAAATTTTTGCTCAAAACAGCCTGTGGGGGACCTCAGCTGCATTTCTCGAAAAAATTATTTTATTAGAAAATATATCGTTTTGTACACCATTCGACGCGGTTTTACGTGCCGATTCCGAATATCACCTTGGTTTTTCGCTAAGACGCTTATTTAAGGAAAAAAAAACACAGATGACTTTTTTTTCTAAGCTTTCCCTGCATAAAGGTCAAAAATTTTTTTCAGAAAAACTGCTTTTACTATATATGGTTCGACGCAGTTCGACGAGCTGGTTCCGAATATCACCTCAGTTTTGCACCAAAATGATGCTTTATTTTAAAAAATGCGGATTCGGGGGCAAAAACCTCATTTTTTAGGAGACTCATAGCACCGGTTAAACTCATCACCGCGAAGTTGCGCTATGGCCAACGATGAATCAGACATGGAAGAATAATTACTGAAAGTTTGAGATCAATCGCACTTAAACTCTTTGTAGCGTTTAAAAAATACGCAAAGGGTGTTTTTCAAAAGTTTGTCGGGCCCAGGAACCAACTTTTGTTTTTGAGAAATACTACTTGTTATATATGATTCGATGCAGTTTCGTGAGCTGATTCCGAATATCAAATTGGTTTTGCGTCAAAATGTTCTCATTTTATCAAAATTAGCCATTCCTGGTCAGAAATCTGGGTTTTTGTGAGGCCCCTAGCTCGGCCTGTGTTCACTAATGCAACATTGCGCTATGATCAATGATAAATCACCCAAAGAAGAATGGATGGTAAAAATTTGAGCTCAATCGGGCTAGAATTCTTTGTATAGTTCACAAAATACGGTCTGACCTGTTTTTTGACGTAGTATGGACCCAATAATAATATTTTTTTCTATCCCATTTCTGGTTCAATCGAAATAATTTTTTCATGCAATATAGCTTATGTAACAATCATTCGTTTCAGATAGTTTTTCTTTTTAAAATGTTTTGATAAGTTTAGAAAAAGAATGGTTTCCGTATAATTATCGATTAAATACCGGGGCCAAACTCGATTTTTGAGTAGTCGACTACTCAATAAATCGAGGTTCAGCACACCTGAGAAGGTGTGAAGAAAATATCTTTATACATCATTTGATAGAGCAAAAAGTTCTCTATCTTTTGAGATATTACGATAAAAATTAAGTTTAAGTTTTGGAGGAGAAATTGATGAAATACCACCAAAATGAATATTTCAATATTTTGATTCGATGCCATCCAAGCACATTACAGTGTTATCTTTATAACTCTTCAAGAATTAATGGAAATGAGCTAAAATTTTGGACTTGTAAGTTTTCAAACATGATCTTTCATCTTATGAAACTAAATCGTGTTTTTAAATTTTGCCATAAAGGGTGTTTCGTAAGTAACGACCCCATTTTACTTTTTGCTGTATCTTTGGCATATCCAAAGGTGGAATAGTTTTAAACATATACATTTTGAAGAGCAGCA
>JAJEKB010021185.1:1571652-1634718 GCA_022393335.1 Macrotrachela quadricornifera
AGGATTCAGAAGTCCTTTAATGAATAGGTCCTTTTTTCGTCCAATGTCTAAGAAAGACTTATTCTATCTGATGAATCGAACCATTTGCCATTTTCTCAAAGTTCCTCAACTCTCATTTATTATACTTACGATAAAGCTTTTAAATCAACGTCTAGTCGTTTGCATATATAATGCCACTATATCAGCCGATATTTGTTCAGCTTTGAAGTTAGTGGATGCGTCTCGTTTAAATTCTTCTCAATAAGCTATTGGATATTTGTAAATACGCTCGTTAAGAAGAAACTAAAAACGAAGAACTATTTAAGAATTGCTGAAATAGAGTACAACACATTGTAGTTCAGGAAAGAGGTTTTACTATTTTGGAATATAATTTTACGATTGATATCTATGGAGACTCAGCAACAGAACTTCAAACAGTCGCTTTAATTTTTACATATTTTTGTATAAATCTCACTCAAAGATTTAACATATAGTAATCAACAAAGAAAACTGTTTATATTAGAATTAATATCGAAAATAGATTCACGACCTTCAAATATCTGTGAGTCAAACTTAAAACAACAAGCAGTCCATCAAAGAAAGCTAAGAAATAGATCGCAAACATTTTTACTGACTTCGAATTCGTATTTACCGTGCTCGATAACGAATAGTCAAATTTTATTAGAAACGATGATTTACTAATTTATCATTATTTAATACTTATCAATATTGAAAAACTAATTCTAGATTTCGATTCCTCATAGTCAATTGTCTTTGGTAGAGTATTACTGGAGACAGTTTACATTATTTACTATTAATTATTTGGCAAACCAACACAGTTTTCATTTATTGATCTTCGACCATCGTGAATCAAACTTCTTAGGAGAAAAAGTAAAACTAATTACTAATTGTATGGTAACTTATTACTAACGACAAATTTGACTTTAGATACGAATTCTTTACCTTCCATTAGCCTTCATATAGTTTTGAACTAGAATATTACAAGCTTTTGATATTAATCTAGCTGACAACGTTTTCAGATTGACTTGGATACAGAATGATACAGAGAAGCCTTAAAAGAGAGCATATCTGCATAACTACAAATTTATTTTATGTTATATGATCTCTCCTCTAATCCACGAGAGAAATAGTTATTTCGTAAAAAAAGCCTCATTTTAGTAAAAAACTTATTTAAAAAAGTTCAAAAATTAATGGTATTATTCTATCCCTCAACCTAGAAAACGTTTGTTGAAGCACTAAGATTCGATATTTTCAAAGTTGAGGTTTCTTGTTCGTTTCTCTAAGAAAATGTTTTGATGACCCTTGACCTGGCACAAACAAACAGATGCATTTCACTTTTTTCGTATCAATCTTCCTTCGATCAACGAAATAGTAGATTTCAAAACTTTTGAAACCTAATCCCACCAATTGATTCCTCGCCCTTAGAAGCGCGTTGGTCAAATTTTATAAAAAAATCAGTTGTTTAGGATAAAACAAAATTTTTTGCAAAATCATAAAAAAAGTAATGGTATCGTTCAATTCCGCGATGCCAAAAGCCTTCTAAGAACGTTTTCAAGAATTTTACGTTGTAGTATTATTGATATAATCGTTGCTGTTTTTTGATTGGTTAGGACAGGCAGACAGATAGACAAACTTTAAAGAAATTTACGGCCGTATAACCCTTCGTTCAGAAAACAGAATAAATTGATCGACAGATAATAGATAAATAACAATGAACGATATATTTATATGGTGAATTGAGAAATGATTCAATTTGTAAAATCGTTTTTCGCGAAGTACAATTATTTAATATATATTTTAGCTCATTCACCGGTTTTATTTTAGCTTAATGTTTAAATCCAAGATTTTTCACGGCAAATCTGAAATATTAAAAGAATCTAATTCGAAATTTGTTAGTTGAGCATTCAATACTACTCATAAAAATAAACTACGAGGAAGATAACAACATTGAAAACACAGGTAGTACAACCTAAAACCACAAGTACAGCCGATTTAAATTCTCGATCCCGATTACCTTTGGCCAAACTGTATAAAAAAATTTTTTCTTAAAAAAACCATTCTTTGTGTAAAAACATTAACCTCAAAAGAAATTTAAAAAACTGACATCATCAATCGATTCTCCGACCCCAAAAACCTATGTATCAAATTTTTTCTTAGAACTATTAGTGAGTTTTCATTAATTTAGCGAATACTCTATTCTGATTGGCTTGATCGGACAGACAAACTTTAAGCATTTTAGCCTGCGTATTTAAACACTCTATAACCCTTTCTTTCAGAAAAAGAAATAATAAAAGAAAAAAAAAATCAATATCATCCTATTCATCTGACAGCAACATTTTCAAATCCAAAGACTGTAAAATGAAACATTTTATCATATGAGCAACGATTCTATCCGATATTATCTAAAGTAGCAGCTCGTGTTTTATGGGTACCAGCGTCAAGTGCTACTAAGAAAGAGAATTTAGTCTTGCCAGTAACATAATCACCGAAAACGTTCAAAATTATTTCCAAATCTGGTCAATGATATGGTTTTCAATCATTCATATACAATGTATCAACAAACACTTCATCAATCACTCAAAGTTAAATTAAATTAATGTAAAATTGTTTTATTTTTTCTTTCAAAAGATTGTAAAAAGATTAGTTTTGATTAAATGAAAATAAATTATAAAGTTTTGTACTATACTTGAATGTCGTTTTATGAAGCAGTAATGCCATCATTTACGTCAATAAACTTCACACTTCCTAAAGAAGGTTCAGTGCCACTTAGTTTAAAGTTTTCTAGATTCGGTCGGTTTAGTTAAGGACTTTTCTGGTTATGGTCGGCTCGATTAAGGAAAAAATCCAACGCATCCTATCTCTGATACTTACGAATCAGAAACGATCTGCTTGACATTGTCCATAATTGTAACTTGAGGTCAGGAAACATAGAAACGATACTATTGATATTACCGAATTGAAACTATATTCACGTGATGAAGTAAGGAGAAAGACGCCAATGAACCCAATAATCTACAATATTAAACTGTATCGCACTGGCATTTACATAAATACTATAAAAAATTGACTTTCTTTCCTACTGAAGAGTAAAACTAAATACAACTTGACTAATTCGACATTTTAATTTTGTTTAAAGAAAATTTTTACAATTTATTTATATTAAATTTTAGCAAGCTCAATCACTTGTTAACATTATATAAAATTCGTTGAATTCCATCGTTCACATATGCATTGAGATAACTTTGATAATGTTTACAAATTACAATTCTATAGTACTACCGATTCTCAGATCATTGGAATGTCTCGAAAAAGTCGATGATATCAATTTTGTTAATCAGTGTAGAAAAAAAAAAGTTTTATTTCATTCATTACAGCTCGCATCATAAACATTACTACAAGTGGTCGCTACCTTAACTACACGTTAAAGCAATGAAGAAGAATATAATAAAGCGCACGATGTATACATTTACTATTATTATACGAGGTTTTTTTTAACTGTTCTGTAACTCTATACGAAAAAATGTGCGTATGCTTTCTCCCTTGGTGAGCACATCTATATATTGCTTTGAATGAGTGGCTGTAGAGTATGTCAAGGCAAATCAATCCATTGAGTTTCAAAGAGTAAACAATTCAACTTTTATTAACATTAGAATAAAAAAAAAAGCAATTTTGTATAGGTTTATTTATTTCGTTTATCACACTGACAAAATTCGTTATTCCTGTCACATTATTACATTTTATATCCGTATTATCGGTGTTTGTAATATTATATTTGATTATGTGAGTATCTACTTGTTGTTTTGTTTACTTTTAGTTATTGTAAATTTTTTTTCTTTCTTCGTATATTTGTGAATCTATATGTCTCACCATTGATTTCTATTTAAAAAGTAATTGATTAACATTTTGTTATTGTACTGTGCAAGGTGAAACTGAATAAACTCAAAACGTCTTCATTGATCGATGATCTTTAATTTGTTTCAAAAAGAAAAACTTGTCAGCGCGTCTCTTCGGCAGCATTATACTAATACAAAATATCTAAATTGACTAAGTTCTAACATATGACAGTTGTGGATTATTTACTTTCCTTCTTATGTTGCTTGTCCTAAACAGTATGAAAATTTTACAATAGTCCAAATGCTGTTGTATTATAACTGAAGTAGATATTCTCATTGCTAGGAAAACGGAAAATTTTACAAGTCATTAGACAGTTCATAGACTCTTACTAGTGTCGTCACATATCCAGACAATCAGAAACTGAAATCTTATCTCATAAGAGGCATCTCTTTTCCTAGTCTTTTCAATTTTAGATTTTCTTAAACTATTGATCAAGAAACTTGAACGATGGATATTGAAAACAATGAAGCGTTAGAAATGTTGCAAACAGAAGAGGAAAAACAAACACATGGTTCAATCATTAGCTTTCAATCAATAGATTACACTTATCCTTCGAAAAAATGTTGCCACATTGATTTGACCCCATGTTTGAAGAAGAAGCCAAAACAGATTCTTTACAATCTCACTGGAATCTTCAAACCTGGTATGAATGCAATACTTGGATCGACAGGTAGTGGAAAATCGACCTTGTTAGACATATTAGCTGATCGAAACAATCGTCAAGGTCTAACAGGACAAGTACTTATTGATGGACAACCACAAATGCAAGATTTCAAGTATCGAATTGGTTATGTTGGTCAAGTTAATATGTTAAATGAAACATTAACCGTGCATGAAAATTTAACATTCTCGGCGAATTTACGATTATCACGAAATATATCAAGGGAAGTCAAGACAGCCATTATTGATCAAGTCATTGGACAATTAGGATTAGAAAAGTGTGCCAATTCCAGAGTAGGCAGTGAAAATAGACGTGGTATATCAAGTGGAGAACGAAGCCGAACAAACATCGGCATGGAACTAGTTCTTTCGCCTACTGTGCTTCTCTTAGACGAACCAACAACTGGTAAAATCATTTTTCACATAGAAATCTATACAACTGATACTAATTTTTAAAAGTTTATGAATCTCTTTTTTGAACTTATTCTTTAGTCAGAAATACTTTTGAGAAAAAACAAATTGTGTAAAATATATACTTATGCAGAGTCAAAGTTACCTATTTCTTTTTTTTCGAAAAATGATCAATTCGAGAAAACAACGAGATCGAAAAAATGATGTTCGCGTAATTCTTAATTCTTCCTACATTTTCAAAACTTACCATTTCTTTGAGGTCTTGATTCATCAACGGCAAGTAATGTGATCGCATGTCTTGATCGACTTTCAAAACGTGGACGTAAGTTAGTTATTTGAAATTTTTACACACTATCCAGTTATTCTCATTTGAAGATACTATCATCTTTTCAATTCATCAACCTCGATATTCCATATTTAAACTATTCGATACTCTTT
Organism: Macrotrachela quadricornifera; assembly: GCA_022393335.1. Classification (NCBI taxonomy): domain Eukaryota; kingdom Metazoa; phylum Rotifera; class Eurotatoria; order Philodinida; family Philodinidae; genus Macrotrachela; species Macrotrachela quadricornifera. Next base: position 1,577,056 of record JAJEKB010021185.1, read on the forward strand.
TTCTGATGGCTGCTGGTCACTGCATTTATCATGGTCCGACTTATGATATTCTTCCATTCTTTACCTCGATTGGTTTTACCTGTGAAGAACATGACAATCCAGCAGATTTTATTCTTGACGTATCTCAGGGAATTCGATCGACATCGTCTTCTATTATTGAAATCGAAAGCGATCTTAATCAAAGAAAAGATAAACTTGCTCAGGATTTACACGATATCTATATAAAATCTCCAATTTATGCTTCTATTTGTCAAGAAATAACAGATACGAACATGTTATCAAATGACGTGTTGCATAGACAAATTCAGTTGACGCGAATATCATTTCTAATGGAAATGTTTTACGTATCTCAACGAACTCTTCATAATTCATTTAGAAATTCAGCTGTAATGATAACACATACAATTGTTCCTGTGTGTTTGGCATTACTTATCGGTTTTCTCTACATGAATACAGATCGTACATTGAATAAAGGAACTAAAAATCGTTTAGGCTCCATTTTTTTTATTATCACAAATCAAGTCTTTTTAAATCTATCAGGACTGGAATTATTTATTAAAGAACGTCAATTGTTTATTCATGAGAATGCAAGTGGTTACTATCGTATGTCAACTTATTTCATATCAAAATTGATATGTGATATATTTCCAATGCGATTGATTCCATCAATTCTTTTCTCAATTATTGTCTACTTTTTGATCGGATTTCAACGAACAGTAGCAAAATTTTTTATCTTTCTATCGGATATTTTTGTTACATCTGTATGTACGTCGTCTATAATCTTTTTAATCTCAGCTAGTGTACCAAATTTCGGTAAGATTTTCGAAATAATTATTCTTATCATTAATTTCTAAAATTATAGCTATTGGTGCTCAAATTACAGGTGCACTTTCTATGACATTGATTGCATTTAGTGGATATATTCTTGAAATTCCATCCATTGTTAAATTTCTTGCATGGATCAAATGGTTCAGTGTCTTTCGATATGCAGCAAATATACTTTCGATTAATGAATTCACCAATTTAACACTTTGTTTAACAAACAATACGAACATTTGTCCGATTAAAGGTGAAGATATTCTTAAAGATCAAAATATTGACTATTTAACATCATGGGATTTATGGAAAAACTTTGTGGCAATGAGTATAATGACTTTTGTATGTTTTGTCTTGTCTTATGTTCAATTGTTTAGAATCAAAATAACGAAATAGTTATCGAATAGTTTATATATAAAAATTTTTTATTTATGATCTTTTATTTTCATTGAATATGTCAATGTATGTATGCAGTTCCAATGTAAACTCATTTCATGATATAGTCGAACTTTCAATGTTCTTAGAATACAAACTCAGACTAAATTAAATTCTGAAGTATGTCTCAGAAGTTCTGAAATGATTTTAAGATCTATCGTTCTTGCATCCAATGTAATCGACATACTCTCCAGACTATTATAGGGCATGAGAATCGGAGTCTGAAGACCTATATGCATAAAAAGGCGACTTTTGAGGGAATTAGTAATAATAAGTATATCGTGTTTCATATTTTAATCCAGTAGAAATTGCGCTAACAACTTTTTTTATTTTGTCTGTATTTCAGCTTTAGTCGCTGATAAACTCTTGAATTTTTCTAAAACGATGCGCCATGAAAAGCTCTAATGATACATCACATTGTGCGTAATAAATAAATACTTATTTATAACGCACAATTTGGTATATTATGCAGATTTTTCATTTTGAGTATGAGAAAAACTATTAATAGAAGTCAATAGGAATCATTTATTAGAATTTTTGTAGAGCTTTTTATGCTTGGAATGAGAGCAAGAGATAGTTAAAACTTGATGATTAATGACGTGAGAGGAGTGGATAGCGATGCGTAGTATTCAAGGGGGAAACGACTGACTTTTGACTTAATTGATTTAAAAATGATTTTCATGACTTTTAAAGTCATGAAAGTCATCTATCTAAAATCTAACATATCTTGCTATATTCGAATGTTACCTTTAATTTTGATACCTTTCAGCTTTGTGAACAGCAAAGACAACATCGTCGGGCCAAGAGTAAAATATTTCGTGTGGCAAGAATAATTTTTGGTGGGACAATTACTGGAAAAAATCGTTTTAGGTATTAATTTTTGTCAAATTATTGGTTATTCCGAATAATTTTGCTGTTGGCAACTGCCTCACCCTTGTCCTGTTGGTGGCCTGCCAATGGAAGACAATCATAATTTCAATCTCTGTTCTCATCACTCTCATAATCCGTTGAAAATGTAAGTGGAATTGAATCCAAAATCGGCTATTTACATGTAGGATTCATTCAAAAACTTGTTCGAATATTGTTATTTTTATCTCAAGTACAACTCGATCAGCTCTATCCAATCGTATAATTAGATTTTCCATAACTCAATGCATGCTTCAGAATTTATAAACTCATAATTGTTTATGGATAAATTTTACCAAGAAAATGATGTGATTTACCACTTAGTTTGCTAAAAATCAGGGAAAATGTAACAAAAAATTTTGTTTTCCTATTCGTGATTTCAATCTGATTCCTGTAAGTTTTATGTTTTGATTTTGACAGCTCTTTAGTTTTTGAATTCGTCACCATGAATGATAGTAATGCCGAGGAACAAAGTTTGAGTGGAAATGAAGGATCTCAATAAATGCGATGAAGTTGAGGATAAAATCAGATTGAATAATTGCATAACATCATAATCTCACTGAAAAACTAGCCCTCGCTGAGAACTCTTTACACACACTCTCATTACTTTTATTCTGTCGTTCAGATCTTCACTTTCATTCTCACCGTCATCCTTAACTCCATTCGTGTTTACATTGTTGTATTTTTTGTTAGTTCTGAAGTTCTCAAAATGACACGGCAATTTTGTCTATGACATATATGTATATTTTCGCTCCATCCATTTTATATGCGTATGTCATTGAAAAAAAGTCACATTTCTTTATTCTGTATTAATGATTTTTTACAGATAGTTTTCGTGACTTTCTTGACTTAACATGACTTTAAAGTGACTTAAGTCAGTCGTTTTTCCCTTAGTAGCAAAAAACGAACCAAGTACACAAACTCCGCGTATGATCAATTTTTGTATTGTGAACATTAAGACCCATCTGAACTTAACTCAGATGTGATGATACATACACTGACTTCTATCTGTGTTGACATATCTATACTAGCTCGCTCCATATATTAGCGACTTGATCTGAGGATGTGTACACTAGTTTTATTGCACAAAAACTCCGTAAAAACAATTCGTATGTTCCATTCGCATATCCTATGCATACCATGCGTATCAATGTCATTTTCATTGGAAAAGCAAACTTTTACTGAGATTTTGTCACAAATAATTAGTATTTAGATGGGACATATATATATACCACCTTGAGAATCCTACAGTCCTTGAATTTTTGAATATCTTGGAGAAATATTTTCAATAGATATTGGAACCTAGTAGAGATCCGTACAAAACTACATGGATGATAGAGTACATGGAAAACATTAAAATATACATTGCGGCATGATTTTTAGCCCTATTCCCCTCTCTCAAAAAAAGTCAATTTTCGTCAGAAATTTCAAAATTGAAATGAATACTTAGGAAGACTAATTCGTTTTCAGATCTCTTAGAAACGATATGATTCTTTATCCAACATCTCCTTTTAAACTAAATATTTTGATGATTTCAGTAATCAGTTGCTTAAAGAACAGGCTTCTTTCAAAAAAACAAAAAAATCGTTTTCATTTTTTCTCAACTTATCACTTCTTGATCTTTTGTCCAAGAATTCTGTGTCCAAATTCATGTAATATATTTAAGTTTAGTTTTGATGGAAAGAGCATGTCAAGTTGCGGAGCATTACAGAGTTCCTTCTGTAAATTGGGCTTTATTTTTATTATGTATACAGACTCTTCTGTAACGGGGCCCTCATTTTTGACATGTTTTTTGAGGCAATGAATCTGTAATTGCTTTCCTCCGCTAATAAAGTGAGCTTACAAAAAAGTGCTCTGTGGTAGCCTGGATTCTAAAATGCTCTTTCTAGCAAAAACAAAATAAAACATAGCAGAAATCTAGACTGAGAAATATTGAACGCAAAGTGACCTATTTTTGATCCTTGTCTGATAAATATCTCACTTGAACGTCGTGGGATAGGACCGAAAATTTAATTTTAGCAAATTTGGCTCGATAGAAAAAATTCGGATGCCAAAGACATAATCAATCTTTCTGGTTTTTCCATCTTTATTATTTGGACTGATATCGTTCTCAATCATATTCAATTTTGTCGCGGATTAAAAGTACAACGAGTTAGTGTGAATAGTTTACCGTGCTTACTTTGGTCTTGCGTCGAACATATTTCTTATCTTCTTTCAGGGATACATTACTTTGTTTCGATCATTTGATATAGCCTCTTTTGATGTCTCCTATATTATCATTCCAATATTCCTAACTCTTTCTTTTTGGATACAAATTCTGGAGAAAAACTAAATGGGTTCAAACACCTGAAATGAATATTTGGTCTAGTAGATGTGTACTTGATGAAGAAGAAATCAATATGAATGATTAGACACTATGGTCACTCGTTAAAAACACTTTTTTTTGATTGATTTCAAATTTATTCAAATAATATAAAATAAAACTAAGATTAAGTATTAGCATCTATGAAGTTTGCTCTTCGAATACTATGTAACAGCGTATCTGTTTTCCTTGCGAATAAAAATGTGATTATTGGTTTAGTTGTCTTTTTGCAATTAATTTGATTCGTTGATCATTATAGAAAATGTTTTCAAAACATGCATCTTCCCATAATTTAATATCTTCTTCCAGTAAAACATGTCGATTTGTTCTTCGTTGTTCTTGATGATCAAAACCATGTTTAAGTTTTTTACATCCACCATTATTTCCACCAGTTTGAACAATAGCACCACAACAAATAAATTTCATTCGTGTTTTCTTTCGTTCAAAGTCCTCTTTCTCCTTTTGATTTGCATTCATAGCTTTATATTCTTCTCGATTTAATAATTCAATTGCTTCACTTAATCGATATTTTTGTAAATCTTCTCTAGCATTATCATAAACAAATCCATCATGATGTGTACAAATACCTAATTTGTTTTCATTTTCAATATAACTTTCCCTACATTTAACACAGGCAATAATTTCAGTTGATTTTCGTTCATCTTCTTCTTCTTTATCTTGTTGTGCATCAGTTCGTGTAAAATCTACTTCACTTGTGAATTTCTTCAGAAGAAACATATCCCTTACAATAGCTACAGCCCATCGTTCAGTTCTTGCTTTTACATCGGGATTTGAAGCTTCAATTTTAGCTTCTTGAAATCGATTAGTAACATAAACATAGATATGTTGATTGATAATCGATGAACTAACTGATGTACCCATGGAAGAATCACTTTCAGATTTATTTACACCAATTAATGAATCAAGATCATAGACAATCATTGAACGTTTATAAGCAGTACATTCATCATAACATTCTTTTAAGATTTCGGATACTTTCTGTTCATCATATGCACCTTTCGATGAAAGGAGATTTAAATCAATTAATTGTAATAATTGGACATTTCGATCAGTTCCATAAGCAGTAATGCGTTCAAGAAGTTGTTGAAGATTTTGTTCAGTTTCTCGAAATTTATCTTCAATAATATATCGTTCATTCAATTCATCAATACATTCAATTCGTACTTGACGTTCTTTAAGACTAATAACAATTTTACCAGTAAATGTACCTTTTTTTGGTAGATGAAATGCTTCCAAATCATTATTTTCCTTGTTCAATCGACCGCGCACTTGTGATAATTTCTTTCGATCGTATAAATTACGCAATTGTAATCTTGGTAAAGTATCAAGACCAAGATATAACTGATAATGACGAGCTGTTCGATCTGCTAAGATAAGTGCATCTTCTTCGATCACTTCATAATCCGGATTATCTCGACGTTGACAACGATGATGTGTAGTAATTTCACTATTCAATCTCCTGCAATATCCAAGTTCAATTAATACATCGTAGTTTTTAATCATACTTACGTTAGAGCAGAACCGCTAAAATTCGTGGTTGCTGTAACTAATTTTTCTAAAACCATAGGTTTGAACATAGTTTTAGGTAGTTTACCTAGTAGTTTTTTTCTTGATTCAGATGATGGTCGACCAACAAAAAATTTGCCAGACATTCTCCGTAAGAAAGCTTCATCCATTCGATGTAATAAATTTGTAGCAGAAAAAAACATTAAATTTGGAACATTTTCAGCCCCTTCAAGTACACTCAAAAGAACACTAATTTTTGAGACTTTTCCTTCGGAAGACTTTTCATCACGTCGGGGTGCTAATGAATCAATTTCATCAATTGATAAACAACAAATTAAATGTGGAAGCCGTTTTGCACGTCGACAAAGACTGGATATAACTGCTTCAGATTGACCAACTAATGAACGTTCAAGATTACCTGATGCTAATGGTGGAGCTAACATTGCAATACCGATTTTACTGGATAATTTACCCATTAAATGTGATTTACCAGTACCTAAAACCAGCGAAAAGAAAAACTCATTCATATAATAGAAATAATAAGTAAAATACCTGGTGGTCCATACATAATAAATCCTCGATGCAATTGAATTAAACTTCGATCAATTTTAGTTTGTTGTTTGGTGAGAAGTGCTTTTATTGTATCTCGACGACTTTCTTTTTCCATCCGTGGTGTTTCAATATCTTTTAATTCATTTTCTTTTTTTGTTATTTGTTTTTTAAATGTATCAATTTTCTTTTTCATCTCATCTGTTTTTCGACCCCATTCTAAATTTCTTCTTGTTCGTTCTTGATATGACATGTTTTCTTTCATTGCTGATTCATGTGTTTCAAATAATTGATCTCTTTCAACTTTTACTTTCATCATTTCTTGAACAACATCTTGTAGATGTTGATTGACTTGATTGTATTCTTCATTCAAATCTTGGATTTCTTGTTCTAATGTTTTCATTTCTTTTTGTTCTTGTTTATTTGCATTTATAAGTTCATTTTGATTAATTTTTAATTCTTCATTAGTGATTGTTAATGGTTGAAAGAAGAGTTTCATATCATCAAAAAGTCCATCATCTTCATAACCTTCTTTTTTCATTTCAATAAATGATTGTTCAACACATTCACCTTCAATATGAGGAATTTCTTCAATACCATTTTCACCATTTAATTGATGAATAAGAAAAAGTTTGATCATATGAAGTTTAGCTAATAATTCCGAATATGTCAATTGAATATTTTCACCTTTCTTTTTTTCTTTATTTGTTGAAACTTTTCGAGCAGTAGTAAGATTTTTTTCTTGATCAATATAGAATCTAATTGTTTTCAAAGCATTCATTGGTAACTTTCGAATTTTTTCCCATTCTGGCATTGTTAAATTACTTAAATGTGCATAAGTAAGAATATCTTCATGATCAGTTAATGCTTCAAACCAGTCCTCTGTCATTCCATTATCTTCAATCGTACAAATATCACGAATGAAATTTTCTAATGATTTTGTACTAGGACGTTGAATTCGTGTGTCTGTCTCATCACTAACACCACCAATGATATAATTAATCACAGTATATTGATCCAGTTTCCATCGAGTAGGAAATGTTTTTTGATTATTGTGTGGATCAATAGTTAACCAAAAATCGAAGATTTGTTGGAAATTATCAAATGTCCATGAGTCGAATTCATCGGTTAGACTAACTGGTTCAACTAGACGAAATTTTGTTCGAACACGTTTGAATGTAATATTTCCACGTTCAGTTAATTGTTGTCGAATGAATAAATCGAGTATTGTTCCTTTTGGTAAGATATGTACGGCATTATCGGCAAGTGGCTTTGTAGTTTTAACTTTGATGGCTTGACCATTTTCATCTTGTACTTGTCGAAAGAGAAATTTTTCCATAAAATCATCTACTTCGGATCTGTTTAAATTTTTGTAAATAATACATGTTAGTTCTTTGACACCCTGCAAGATATCTTCTTCTTGATCGGCAGATTTCTTCGGCTTTTTTGTCGTGGATTTTGTGGCGGTTTGATTCACTTGTTTGTCATCGATTTGTTTTAATTGTGATTTTTCTACTGGAACATTAACAATTCTGTCATCTTCAACGTGATTTTCTTGTTCGGCAACGACGGTATTGTAATCTAAATATTCTACAGAACCTAAAAATTTGTTAATAACTTCAAGTTTGGCATCCACTAGTGTTTCTTCTTTGATACAAGTATCTAAATATTCCATGTTTTCTTGACTATTTAATAGATCTAATTTGTTTGCTAATTTTTTTAATGTTTCTTCTTTGCGTTGAGTTTCAGTTAAGTCAGAATTACTCTGAGCGTAGAGATCTCGATATTCAGTAAGTATGTGATCTAAGCAACGTTCATTCAGAATAATTTCTCCAGTTTGTTCATCTTCGATGATTGATAAATAATCTTTAAATAATAGACTCATCGTAATATTTGAGTTAATACCAATCGAATTGTAAAAGAAAAGTAGTTGTATTGAATCTAAAATAGTTTATTAAAAATAATATGAAGTAGAACAATCGAATAGAAGAAAACTTTTTCTAATGAATTTATTAAGAATTATGATTTTAATAATGGAAAAAAATACAAAACAAAATCAAGTTGTTGAGAAGAAGAATTTCTGACCAAATGGTTAAATTTAAATGGAGATGTAGCGAATATAGATTTGAGGGAAAAATAAAATTTCATACAGCGTGTTGTGCATAATTCTGCTAAAATATAAAGAGAAAAAAATGAATATATTTATCTTAAAGTTCATATACACTTACTTGATGGCGATCTCGTTGATCTTCATTTTCGTCAGTATTTTCTTCACGTCTGCCTCTTCTCTGGCGGGGACGTCTAACTTCTTCCCTGTTTTCATCTACTTCTTCAACTTTTTCTTCTTCTACTACTACTTTCTCTGCTGGTCGATTATCAGTTTTTACTTGTTGACTTTTTCGTATTTCATTTTCTTTTTTACCAATATTCATACTTAGTTGTTGAACATTCAATACTCTTGCATTCAAATTGCTTTGATTTTCGGATATTCGTTGCTGAAGATCATTATTTTTGCTTTGTAAAGTATCCAATTCATTTTGATATGTTGATTGTTTTTGTCGACTTTTTTCGTATTCTTGTTTCTTTTCTGTCAAACGTTTCTTAAAATTTTCCAGTTCACGTTTGCTACTATTGACTTCTCTTTGAGATTCATTGAATTTTTGCTCGGCTGCTTGTTTTTGAACATTTTTTGCGTCAATTTCTTTGTTGATATTTCGAATATTTTTCTCGATTTGTTTCGATTTTTGTTCATTTTCATTGAGAGCATGAATAACTTTGAGTTTAGTCTGTTCATAAAATTGAAGTTCTGATTTTGTAGAATTGAGATCTTCTTGTTGACGTCGTAAATCATGATCTAATCGATCTTTTTCATTTTGTTTTTCAGATAATGCTCGTTCTTTGTCTTGTAACATTCGATCTAAACGACGTCGATCGTCTTCAAGACGTTCTAGATTGCCTTCATCTCTTTCTATTTTCGCTTTGAGTGCATTAGCTTCTGTTTCATATCTTGTCTTCTGTCTATTTGCTTGATCTTGTAATTTTTTCTGTTCACGAAGATCTCCTTGTAATTCAGTAATTGATCGGGTGATCATAACTAAAGATTGTTCTGCATTATCGAGTTGTCCCTTGATTACATGTTCTTTATTTTGTTTCTCTTTCATTTGAGTTTGAAGATTGGCAATTTCATTTCGTTTTTGTTGTATTTGTGTATTTAGACGATCATGGTTTTGTTTCAATTGAGACATTTCGGCATCTTTGGCAATTTTATCTTTCAATTTTGCTTGATATTGTGCATTATAATTCTGTGCTTCTTTATTGATATTTTGTCCACGACGATTTAAATCATTCTTCTTTGTAGTTAAATTATCGACTAAACTTTTGATAGTAGTCATTTGCTGTTCTTGATTTTTCAGTTGAGTTTTAGTTTGTTTTAATCTTTTGTCTGTATCAGCTACTTTTTTTTTGCTACTATCAAACTGACGTTGAAAATCGGCAAGACGTTTTTCTGTAGTAGCTAGAAGTTTTGTTTGGGTATCTTCAACTTGTTTGACCTCTACTAATTTTTGCTTTTTCGCTGCTAGATCTTTTCGTCGTGTTTCAGTATTGGCTTTTTGGACTTCTAATTCTTTAAAAGCCTCTTCTCTCTTTTTAATAGCATCTTGATGAACACGAACACGTTTCTCACGAGTTTGTAGGCATCGTGCTAAATCAGCTTTGTTTTTTCTAACGTTACCCAGCCACATTTGAACAAGTTTGCTAGCAGCAGCGATGGCTGCAGCAGCGGCGGGATTGACAATTGCCATTGCAGCTGCAGCTGCTTTAGCAAATTGTAATGCTTGTTCGGCTGATTGTAATTCCTGCTCTGACATTTGTGTATTACGCTGTGCGCGTCTTTCTTCTTCTTCAGCTTGTTGACGTTCTCGAGCCCGAGTTGCTTCTGCTTCTTGACATCTTTGAAGATGTTGACCCGCTGCTGTTTCCGTTTGTTCTTGTTTGCGAAGTTCATTTTCGGCAGTATTTTGCTCTTTTTCGGCCGTTTTGACATTGTTTTGACATTGTTTGAGTTTATCTTTTTCTTTTTCTACTTGATCTCGACAGAGATTTCGATTGGTTTCGGCTTGAGCTTGATTTCTTTTGTCAGTAGCTAGTTCAGTTTCGATTTGACTAGCTTGTTGTTGTGTCATTTGTTTGTTTTTCTCAGCGGTGGTATATTCATTTTGTTTTTGGGTTAATTGTGCAGTTGTTTCTTGTTCTTGTTTCTCAACTTGGGCGAATTCTTGTTGTTTTTGAACCATGTTTCGTCTAAACAGATAATTTATTTTGTCCGATTATATTCAAGAATAACATCAAACTTACCTCGATTGTTCAGCATCTGATAGTATTTTCTTTAATTCTTGTTCACGTTGACGTATTGTATCAGCTAGTTTTCTAAACTCTTGCTCTAATGGTTGTATAGCTTGTTGCTGTTGCTGTATTTGTTGATTTAATTGTTGTATTTCACGTTGAATTTCTGCGTGTCTTTGTTTAGCTTCTTGTAATTCTTGAAGTAATTCATTTTTTAATTGTTCATATTCTTGTTTTCGATTTTGTTTCATATCAATAATTCGTGCAATTTTATCTAATTTATCTTCAATTATTTCAATTTCTTGTTCTAAACGATCACATTCATCTTGTAATTGTGCTAATTTGTCTTTCATTTCTGCAATTTTTTGTTCAAGTTTTTGAATTAATTCTTCATTTCGTCGAATATCTTCTTCAATTTGACGTATTTCATTTTCAATTCGTTCAATTTCAACTTGAATGAATCGAATACGTTCCATGGTTGCTTTAATTTCTTGTTCTAATTGTTTGATTTGTAATGTTAATTCATTAATTTTCTGTTCAGTTTCTTGTTTTTCTCGTTCGAGAACTTTTCTTTGTTCTTCTAATTGTTCTTTTTCGTCTTGAAATTCTTGTAATTTTTCTTGTAATTCTTCTAATTTTTTTTTGATTTCTTCGAGTTGTTTTTCATTTTGGTTAAGTATTTGTTGTTGTTCTGCAAGTTGTTGCTCTAATTTTTCTTGTTCAGCTTCTAGTTTGTTGATTTCTTCATCTAATTTTGTTTGTTCAACTTTGAGATTTTGAATAAGAGTTTCTAATTCTTTTAAACGAGCTGTATTTTTTGTTTGTTCTTCTTCTAATTTGGCTTTTTCAACTTTAAATTGATTAAGTTCAGCATCGGCTTGAGCTTTTTCCTTTTGTAATTGTGCAATCTCATTTTGAAGAGTGAGAATGTTTGCTTCATTAGCGTGTTCCGATTGTTGTTCGCCTTGTTGATGATTTTGATAAAAATCATCGTTATTCGTTGTTCTACGAGTAGTCATAGTGTGTATAATTTTACAAGAAATAAAAATAGGTCGAATCAAATACGTTATATATATATGTGTAATAGATCGATTAGAAATTTCCAATTTCTGTTTATTTCCAGATAATAAGGTTTCTGCGAAAATATAAATAACTTTCAGTCATTTAAAAATGGAAAAAACCGACCGTTTATATGCTCTGTTCTTTGTTTGAGTGATCACTCATATTATTCTCTTTGTGCAGACAAGTTGGTAGTTTTAGGTGGGTTTTTTTCTTTTCTATGGTAACCTGCACATATATGACTACTGACGAACGAAGAAAGCAAAGTCAACAGTTGTTTTTTTTTCTTTTCCTTCTTACTCTTGTCTGGGTAAAAAACATTGTTAAGATAATGACATATATTGCTGCCTATAAAATACATTGACACCGTGATGCTGTCTGATTTGTCAGAGTTGTTATTTTATTTGTCAACATGGTATTGCTCAATCGAGGAGTAAGTACGAAGAAAATTAATGATAATTACTTTTGATAAATATTATATCTGGGATCAAGAGACACATTGTATTGATATGATTCATCTGATCGAACAGGATTGCAAGAGTCCCAGTGTTATTTTTCAAACGTATTTAATCGAGAAAAACAATAGATCGAAGAAAAATTAGTTTTTCGATATTTTAAGTTTAGAATCATGAACAATTTTCATTCTTGTATGTATTTAGTGAGTGTATGTCCAACGATGATTTAAACGTATTGTAGAGTATTATTGAAAAAAATTCGTCATTATCATATCTTTTAATTTTAGATAATATTTTATACGAACTGGTTAAGTAAATAATGACACAAAGAAATGACGAAGAGTTATCTATGTCTTCTACCGATAGATTAAGTGACACAGAAGTTTTGGATTTTGTATCGAATAATAATTCCAATTATAAGATTAGAGTAAGGGAAAGTAATATATCTTCATCATCGATCTCACTAGAAGATGAAATGATCGCCGATATGATCAAGATTCTTGAATTAGATGCCAATGCGGGTGACTCTAGAATGCTTGTCAATCAATTAACCATCAATGGTCGTCAAACGTTATCTAAATATGAAGATGATATCGTATTAGGTATTTATAACAAACAGATGAATAAAGATGGAAGTCAATTACTAACTTTACTAAAAAACTATATCGAATATCAATGGCAATCATATACTGAAGAATGGTTTAAAATATTTGTTCGTGAAAAAAAGACAAAATCACCAGCTTTATATGATCGAATCTTAACACGTACTGCTGAATATGGTTCAAAATATACAAAAGATTTTCCATCACTTTTGTTAGTTGTACAATTTCTATTTGATTTCACTGATCAAGAATTAGAAGATAAATCAAAGTTTGAAACCAGTTGGAAAACATTACTTCTTGAGGGTCAACAAAGTTTATCAAAATTTTCTGAAGATTTATCACAAAGTGTGATTAAAGAACAATCGGAAAATGATCAAAGTGCCTTATCCTTAGCTCTAAGAGAATCTTATCAACAACCTTTATCAGTTCTATTGGCTATTGACGACCCTGATTTGACTGAAATTGCTTTAAATTGCCTTGTTAAATATGGATGGATGGAAGGATTAAATCACAAAGATGTAACATACAAATTATCACCGAAGAAACATAGAGAATTAATCGAAAGATTGAAAAAATATCTTAAAGATAATAATCTCGAAATACCCGATTCCACTGATAACACACAACAAACCACTGAAACTTCAAATTTAATGAATTCTTCTATGACACCATCTGATCAAAATACATCTACATCGACAACGTCAAAACTAAGTCATCCAAATTCCATTGATTCACTCTCAACTACTTCCACATTAAAAAACAAATCAGAGGATGTAGATTTCTTCGATACTCTATCAACTATGCCAAATTTGATCTTAGATAATAATACATATCAAGGACATGATGAAAGAACAATTGTTACAATGTGTACTGATGGATATGAAAAATGGCAATTAGCAAATTTAGTTCAAGCTGGAGAATTAATGTTTATTAATCAAAAATTTTTTGATGTGATCAAGAATATTGTCGTTGTTTATGATAGAGAAAGAAATTTTACAGAATTTCTTGATAATTGTCTTCAAACAATGATGTTTTTACTTAAACGACATCAAAATTTAGACGATTTTATTACTAAATTATTTTTTAATTATTTTGATCTCGATCAATCTTCAACATTTCCCATATTAAATCTCCGAATGATGATAGATATTCTTCTACTTAAATCTGATTTTTCACTTTCACGAATGCTTATTTCCCTATTAAGCAAACGAAATCATGTACCATTTCTTCAACCATCACTTGCAAATAATTCTAATTATCGTTTTGTTCCAGATATAATTTATGTTTGGGATTATTATACTCCAACATTACTTTCATTTGGAATTGATCAATGTGAAGGAAAATCAATGTTATTAAATAAAATTTTTATGTCTTCATTTGAACAAACTTCATCAAGTATTTATTTTCAAGAAACAATTGATATTAATTTTGGTTATAATTTTAAACCTCATCGTCCAATTAATATTGCTGATACACATGGATTAATGACAATAAAATTATTAGAAAAAATTCATAATCTATTCGATGGATTTATTATTCATGTTAATTATGAATATATTAAAAAAAATTTTGAAATTGTAAAAAATTTTTTATCAATTACTTCTCAACAATCTAGATATTGTTTACTTCTTATACGGGATGTACCAGATAATCAATGTTCAAAAGAATTATCAGTAAAATTTCCATTATCTATTCAAACATTTATTCTTCCAAATATTTCCGATCCAAATAAAGCACAAAATCAACGAAATATTCTTAAACTTTATCAGAAAATATTCGATGTAGAACTACCAAAACTTCAACATGAAAAAAAATATACTGAAGCTTTATTAAAAAATTTATTTAATCTACAATTTAAAGAACAATTACAAGAAATTTCTCAAGTGATTCAACCATTAAAAGAACAATTAATATTTGCTCTTCAAAATGAAAATATCGTATCGGATTATTTTCCTTTATATATTATTTATGCTCAACTTTGTAGTTTAAATTTAAAATTAGCAAATTTTAATTTTTATGGAAGTAAAAATGATACTGATGTATTTGATGTTCATGAGAAAATAAATGAACTTAATAGAATATTAAATACTAAAGGAGAAAAAACAGGAATTATATTTGATTTATTCATTAAAATTTTACAATCATCGAATATGTTAACATGTTTAGATGTTCTTGCAACTGATTTAAAAAATGAACGTTCACGATTAGTACCATTAAGTGAAATGTCAAAACAACTTCCTGTAAATAAAAGTTTATCATTAGAAATTCTTTGGAGAAATGTAATGATTTGTGGTATACAACAATCAAATCAATTACAACATTTTCTTTATCAACAATATGGTGAATATATTCGAGCTGGTTATCCATTTGAAATAGTTGATGGAGATAATTTTTATTTTCAATATAATTTTCTTTGTCATGCATTATCATTATTTCACGAGAAAAAAATCTTAGTTATTAGTGTTATTGGTCCACAAAATTCCGGAAAAAGTACTCTATTAAATTATATGTTTGGAACATTATTTGATGTTCGAGATGGTCGTTGTACTCGTGGTATATATGGTTCATTTGTAAAATCTAATCGTTCAGATTTTGATTATATTATGTTAATTGATACTGAAGGTTTATTAGGTATTGAACGAGAAGATCTTCAATATGATCGTCGAATTGTTCTATTCTGTTTAGCTGTTTCTCATTTAGTTATTGTTAATACAGCTGGAGAATTTAATGTACCGTTTCAAAGAATGCTTTCTCTTTGTACGGATTCTCTTCGACAAATGGGTGTAACACGAATACCTCAACCAACTGTAAGATTTATTTTAAATCAACGTGCAGATTTAAATAATGAAAATAATCAAGAAGCAATTAATCGAATTGTTAATGATTTAAATAAAATAGGTCCAACAATTTATATTAAAACTGAATCATTTCATACTCTTCCATCAGCATTTAAAAAAGGATCAAATTTAGCTTCGGATACAAATAAATCAAGACCAATTATTACTGAAGCTGATTTTCTTGAACATGTTCAATTACTTTGTGGAGAATTAATTCAAGCAGGTGAATTAGTTTTAAATCGTTCAATAGAATTTTCTGATCCAATTCAATGGTTAAAATCATCATTTACAATATTTGAAACATTACAAAAATATTCTGATTTAACATTTTTTCAAGATATTAATGAACGTGAACAAGATAATAAAATTCGAGAACATATACGAAAAAAATTAACTGAAATATTTTCTTCAACTTATCGAAATCAATTAATACAAAATTCAATTAATTTAAATGAAAAAGAAATTGATCGAATATTTGATATTAAACAAGAAAATATTCAAACTTCCGTTCAACAAGATTTAGAAAATGTTTTAAAATTATTAAAATCATCAGATACAATTCGTATACGAAGTAAACAATTTTTAAATACACAAATTATTGCAGCATTTGATGCACTTCGAACAGCCAGTAAAGTTGCAAATGAACGAGAAAAAATTAAATTACTTGTACGAGATGGTGAAGGAGATCTTCGACAATTAATTGATGATACAATTAATAGTGGAAATCTTATGTCTTTAGAAAGTGCTTCAATAAAATTTGAAACAATGTTTCAAAATAGTGTTGAACATATTCAACATAAATTTATTCCGAATGAAGTTGCTCATAATGCATTGATTTATATTTATACAAATTATAATATTTATGAAAGAGAAGGTTTACCAGATTATCAACATATATCAAATCATTTATCAGTATTAGTTAATTTTAATGAAAGTCAATTAACAGTTCATGATCTTCAAGATGAATTTATTTTACGTTTTACAAAATTAGCCTATGAAAAACATCAACCAATAGAAGTTTGTCCATTTATTAATGATGGAATTAATATATATTCATTTGAACAAATTGATAGTTTAATTTATTTAAATAAAGAAGTTTTCTATGATAAATTTATTGAATACCTAAAGAAAAATTATTCACAATTTATTCAACAACAAGAGCAAGTACATCTTCAAAATACATCGAAAAATTCTATTCGTCAATTCTTTAAAGATATCCTATCAAAATTTCGTATTAATAATCAGAAAAATAAGAATTCATCATCACAAACAGTTATTTATACAACAAAATTTCTACAAGAAGTTAGACAGACAATATCCAGTCAAAAACCAACAATCAATAGAGCAATGATCGATGAAACAAATATGTATTTACGTGTTTCGGTATTAATTCGAGAAATAACTGAAACAATTTTTAAAGAAATGAAAGGTTCAGAAGAAAATGAAACACGACTTATTCAAACAGATTTAATCCAAAAAATTGTTGGTCTAATCAATACATTAATTATCAATGTTGATAATGAATTACGTCCATTCTGTGTATCATTATCACGTCAATTAAAATCAATCTTTCATGTTTGTGCAATCTTATTATTAACGGCATTTTATTTTTATGAACAAAAAATACATTTTCAACAAACAGTAGAAGAATTACATTTAAAAAAGAATCATATGAAAGATTATTTTGTACGAATGGTTGTTTCTGATTCTTCAATTGATGCAAATTATGCTTTAAATCTTGTTAAACAATTCCTTGAATGTACTATTACATATTTTAAAATTGATTGTCAACAATCGATTAAAATTCAATTACAAGATTATGATTTTCTAAATCGAAAATTAATGCAAGAACGATGTGATGGACAACTTATAACAAATAATAATATGAAATGGTTAATGAATTATGTTGAAAATCCTACAAAAATTATTGAAGAAGAATTTAAACAATTATGGCAAAATATACTTCGAACAATTAATCAAAAATTAATTGAAATTAAATCAAATTATAATTCTATTATAGTTGAATTTTTCTTTTGTTTACAAGGTATATTAAATAGAGTATATGGTCTTTTTTATTTAAAATTGAATTCTAAATTTAAAAAAACCACAGCAACGCCTTCCGAATCAGACGCTTCGCGCTTGTTACTACGCAGTCTTACTTAAAATCCTTAGTCCCTTGGCACAAACCTTAGTCCCGCCTTAGTCCCCTGTACAGGTAGAGCTAAAACCTAAAGTCTCCCAAAACTCAGGCTTACTCTCACCCTCAGTCACCCCCTTCACCCTCTCCCTTCCCCCCTAGACTCACATTTCAATTTGAAATCAAGTATTATTTGTATTTGATAAATTCAGACTGAAATTAAATAGCCCATAGTATGATTAAATATTAATAAATATTGATTATGGAATTATTTTTATTCATATTAGGTATGTTTGATGCATTGAAACCATTTCGTAGTTCATCAGCAATATTAATTGCAGATATATTTCAACCTCTAGATGGTAATGATCTCAATGTTAATGAAAATTTAACTCAGAAAAAACGTTGTATGACTGTTATACTCCGACGTTATCTATCAGGAGAATCGATTCCATTGACTATTGATATTAAGAGGATCGTTTCAGGTGCAAGTACAAACGTTCAGGTAGATTATTACTTATCAATACTATGAAATATTTGTGTTTTCCTTTCTTTTAGAATGTTGAGATAAAAACATACAGAATAAAAAAGGAAGCATTTGATGTATTTAAATTATTGGCTGATCAACGTCCACCGAGTGCTTTACTCAAGACTATTACAAGAAAAATGTCTGCAGCATACGATCGAATTTCCATTGATAATTTTGCTGCATTTTTACAAAATGTTTTAAATGAACGAGCTAATCTTCTAGAAGAATTTAGTCAATTAAGAACTGATTTCAATAGTATGGATAAAGAGGATACATATGCTCGTTTATTAGATAAAGTTCGAGGTTGTCCTAATCTTTGTCCATGTTGTAATCGACCATGTGATGTTGATCATACACAAATTAAATCACGTCCTGGCTCACAAGATAATGAACATCGTTGTACAACAGGACATGCATTAAGAGCAATGAATGGATATAAATTTGAATCAACTGACGAAGCTTCTTTATTAATGTGTGAACATATTAAAGATGATCAAATTATTGTTATCGGTTCACAAAGAATAAAATGGTCAAAATTTAAATTAAATCATAATGATTGGAATTTTCAATCAACATTAAATAATGATGAATTACAAAAATTATTTAGTAAATTTTTAACTATTTGGGCAAAGATTGGACCAACACTTTGTCAAAAATATAATATGAAATATGTTACTTTTAATAGTAATCAAAATTATGCCATTACTTATGAATCTTTTCATTGGATTTTACTTTTGGATGGATCAGGTTCAATGGCCGGTGCACCATGGAGAGATTTAAATCAAGCTCTAAATGATTTTGTCACACATCGACGAGCATTAAACACTACTGATCGTATTAGTATTATTCTTTTTTCTGATAAGACTATTGAAGTATGTTTAGATGAAGATATTCGAGATGTAGATCTATCCAAAATTCAATTTCCAGCTGGTGAGACAAATTTTGGTAATGCATTTGCAGCTGTCAATAACTGTATCAACCGTATTAAATCCAATAGCAACAGATTGACTACTATCACTAGTAGCCATCTTAATTATGCTATTATTTTTATGACAGATGGACAAGATGCTTATCCTGAAGCACAGTTAAATCAATTAATCAATGAACATGGTACAGAGATTCGATTTTGGTTATTAGCACTTGGAAATGATTTTGATGGCACAGCAAAAGATATTTTAGGGCAAATTAATGATAGAATGCATGGTTCTTATTATAGTCTAGCTGCTTCGAGTGAACTGAGTCAAACTTTTGCTGAAATTGCAAGCAATACAACTATTAATGACGATAGTGGTTGATTGTTGGTTCAAAAAAGAAGTTTTATTGTACATTCTCACTTCTATTTCTGCTAATAGTTTAAACGGATATTATTCAAAAACAAGTATCACTCAAATACTTATTATATAACATTTGATTCATGTAATACTCTCAATTGTTTTTTCTTTTCATATTGGATTATTTTAATAAAACTTTAAAACTTTGAATAAAATGTGAAATTATACAGTTAGAAAGCAAAAACTATTGAGAGAGATCAAAAGAAAATAATTCAATCAATATGACTTATGAAACATGATTTCAAACTTCGTGTATTATGAATTCTTAAGACAAATGAACACTAATCGACGATTTTGTCATTGATCTTTCCAGATTCTTGAATTTTTTGGTTTTCAGTCAAGATTCTTTTTACTATTCCTTCTATACAAGATTCTTGTCTTCTTGTTTTCTTACAATTCTTGCATGAATCCCTTTCTTGAAGTTCCTGATTGATTCTTGTGATACAAATAGAGGTATCGAATTAATATTAGCATTTCATTTATTTAATGCCAAACCAGTACTTATATATAATGATCCTGAAGCAAACTGGAAGATGTAAAGGTAATTAAGTTGAGAGAGATTGCTGTTTTCGATTTGCCCTTCATCGCCTTTGTTTTACTGTATATGGTGATGGTTCTAAAAAAAAACGACAATGTACGGCTTGAAAAAAAGAATATTATAAGTACAGATCCTTACTATCTAAATTAGAAATAATATTGCCGAAAAAAAATGACTTGAATCTTCTCGATTGATTTCCATGAGAAAAAATTTCTACAAACACAATTATTTTAAAAAACAAAACATTGTTATATTTTACTGTCTTCTCTCTACATTCAATAGAGAAAAAAAATAGGTGGATGTCTTTTCAATACGTTCGACTATCTTGAAAAGTAACTTATTCAAAGTGTAATGAAGATATCACTTCTTTCTACAATTGTATTTAAACTATGAGATCATGTGCTATTGATCTTGAAAATCAGATAAGAATCTTTTAAAAGAAAGAAAAAGAAGCTTACCTGGACTTCAAGAAACCATATATATCTTGTAGGCTCTTTCCAGATTCTTGTTTTCTCCATCGATCAGACAAGATTCTTGTCATCTTGAACTTCTGGTATGAATCTTTTCTTTTTTTAATTTCTGCACTATCTATTTTTGAAGAAAGCAAAATTCTCTTAGGTCTTTTCTTGTTTATGTAAAAACATCATTTATTGATTACACAGAATTCTTTTTTGGTTTAAAAACATAAGATTACGTATATACAAACTAAATTGTCCTTCGTAAAATTTTCAAGCTTTTCATGCACTATCGTATAGCATATTGTGTTTGTTTTTTTAAATAAAATATATTAGGTAATGAAAAGATCAAATGAATTATATATGTAGAAAAAAAAAACAATTTTTTTTGCAACGGTAAAAGATGTTTGCATAGAATTTTACTTTTTTTTAAATAATACGTATATTTAAAGATTATATCAGTTAGTGAAATAGAATATAAATAATAATGATTTAAGATATGTTTTAGAATATCGAAGATTATTCAAAACAATTTTACATGATTCAATTCGTTATTTTTATCTCTAGGTAATGAGCAAATCTAAAATTTTTAGTCTTTTGTATTGGATGTTTCATAAACTTAGAGATTGTGCACTTATCTATAGATCTATGTGCCTTTACTTGTTTTTCTTTAAGTCTCCTGTAGAGAATCCTTCCGTTGCAGATCCTGTAATTCTTTTGAGTTAATGAAACGTTAGTGTGCGTGGTTTAGTACACAAAATAATGAACTTATGTGGAAATAAACTTCAGCGTGGACTCAACTAGTCGCTATTTTCTTAAATTCGTTTTGGTTTTTATATTACCTGTGAACAATATTTTGAGCAAGAAAATGAGGCGTTACATTGATCTATGCTGACATCATATAAAAAACCGAGAAGTTAAGAGTAGAGTGGAGCAGAGAAAACGATGATCGACTCCGATCTACGCTGCACATTTTCATACAAAAGTTTTAACAGAAAGTTTAAAGACTGGATTGTATAGAATAGCTGTCACTAGTAATTCGTGTATATGTGAATATGTATCAAGCATAGTTATCGGAGCAGAATCCAGCGACCAGTAAGTGATAATGAGAAATAGAATTCAGTCGAGGATAAAGCGAGTCGTAGCGACGAGCATTACTTGTTTCAATTAGATTAATAAGTTTTCTTTTATTTACAAAAAAGAAAAATATGTTTAAATATGTGTAAAATCAGAATCCATAGACTCTCTCTTTCTATGATAATTACTAATTATTTTCTTTAAAGGAACTCTGAATAAAACGAATGAGAATTTTACTGAGTACATCATCGAGTTCTTTCATAATGATTTGTTTTGTTTGATTGTCTGCGCATATAATGCGCATGGACGGCGGAGGAGGATGACTAAACGAACAGTTGTTTCTGTTTTCCAGAACATTTAAAATACATTGAAGAATGTCACGTCTATCAGTATTGGTATCATTTAAGATTGACCAATGTGTAAGAATTTGATCAATTGGTGGAATATCTTTTACGGGATATTGACATGATCGTTTTTTACGTTTTGCATGAATTTACCCGACTACTATGCATTGTTCGATCAACTTTTCCATGAAGAGTTATCAGATAGCTCGAGACCAGGAATATGTTCCCATGCTTTGAAGATATTCGTACCAATATCTTCCTTTAAAATGTCTAGATCTTTGCTGACATTTTCGGCTGTCTTCGTGTCACTCTGATTCAAATTAGTAATTTGACCTTATAAAAGCGCATCAATAGTAATTTCATCGTTTCCGTAACGATAATATACTGGAGTCTGTCCAGCTCGTGATAACATGCGTATCGATAAAGGACAATAATAGAGAATTTGATTATTGATGGGCATGGATGGAATATTGAATGCTTGTCGAACAATATGGCGTACTTCACCAAATCGTTTCTCGACTGATCCACCAATGCTGATGATAGAATCAGGCAAAGGCATTGATGCGTAAAGTTGGTCGTTCTGCTCATTCTCATTTAATGAGTGGAACAACAAATCTGCATTATTTATATCAATAATGTCTTTAAACATGATTAAATGCATTGATGCATATTTAATTGCACCTTGTCTATTACTGCCATGATGTGCTGCTCGATTAGCCAAATCTTCTATAATCATTGGATCTTTACAATTCGATTCAAATAGATAAGTAACATGAGACAATAATTGCGGTTCATAAGTATCATCATGATCCAATTGATATCGAATGTATGGTGTCAGATTTGGATAGTAACAGTTCACATACTTCGCAATATATGACAGCATATCGCGTGCAGTTCGTTCTCCGATGGTTCTATTTAGATTATTTATTTGAACTGCAGCGGTCCAAGCAGAGAAAAAACTAAGGACAGGATTACGACGAAGCATTATTGTTGGGACAGTACCTTAAATGAGATAAAATTAACATTATATATTTCATTTATTATTTGAATAGAATGTGGTAGGAAAAGTAAAGGCGAATCAAACAAAGATATCTTGTAATACCTGATTTAGATGAAGCCAAACCCGATGAAAATCGTTTCTGTAATGCCAATAATCGCTGTAATCTAGCAATACCTGCCACTGCATAGGCTGGTGTACGCACATTGAGTGGAATGTCGGTTGCTCCGAGTGCAATTACAATTTCGATCATAAAATCTGGTTCCGTAGCTATGCGCATGCAAGTTATGAGAACATCTTTCAGTGAATATTCTGAATCTAATCCAATCATTACATCTTTTTTCATCACTCACAAGTGCATTGAAACATTCAGCTAACTCGAATGTTATACGTTCATTATCGTCACATGATCGAAAATGCTGATAAAATTCTAACGTTTGTTGCCAGAGTGTTCAAATTTCTTTATCATGCTTAAATAATTTACAGGCTATTTTTACAAATGAAGAAGACTCATGGACTCTCATCAATGAAGTATATAGGGCAATAAATTTTTTCAATGAGAACTGTTCTTTCACCTCTTGTGAAACAGATAATATAGATTGAATACTACATGAGAAGTCTGGTGTACTGAAACCGGAACATATAGAAGAGTCGGTAGTTGCAGATATTGATCCAGATGTTGATGAACGTGAAGTTCTGTAAAACATATCGAAACTGTCAATTGTACTTGCACTTCTACTCGAACGATTTGAATGCAAAGCATCGAAAGAATCGGACACATCGAGTTTGAGGATATTATTGCATTTCAATGGTTCATTATTTGAAGATATTTTGTCACTTTCCTGCTCATTACTGGTAACACTGCTCTAAATGAGATTAAATCAATAGCAAAACTTAATATTATTAGTTAATATTAAAGTTTATGCTTCAGTCTTTACCGTCTCTTCGACATTCTGTGAACTTGCGACTGTCATTGACTGATCTAATTTATCTAAAGAAAATGTACATTTTGCACATGAAACTTTAATTTAATTTTTTTCAAGCTCACTATCGTTAACATCATTCGCAAGATTTGAAGAAGTTTTCGATTCTTCCATCGTTATTTTTTTTTGGAATAAGTATAAATATATGAAAATTACTCAAATAAGTTTCTCTTTATATTCAATTTCTTGAATATAATCGACGAAAAATAAATGGAAAAAACTAACTTTCTGATTATTTTATGATACATCATTGATAACAACGGAGAAATCTATCTCTTTTTATCTGAATGTAAATTTTGTGTACTTCCTTCTATTATTCTACATAATTCAATTAAAATTCGCAATATGGAAATGATGTGTTAGCGGCCAATGTTGACTTCCTTTCTAGTATGTATGTTGGCATTATCAAATGACGAATAGAGTCTATTTTTCTATTATAAATATTGACTCATTTCGAATCATACGCAAAATAAAGCCTTGGTGCATTGCGTAGAATGAGAGAAAACCATATATATGAATCATTTGATGATGAAAGAATCAGCATGTATGTTCCTTTTTTTCGGTTCTTTCCCTCTTTTTTAACAAAATAACTACTATTCATCACACTGAAGAAAATTTCCAGTAAGATTACATCAGAAAGTTGCAAGTATTTTTATTATAAAAACGATAAAGCAATAGTCAATTGTAAAATAAAGAGAACAATATCAACAGCTTACAATTTCAATAAATTTTTATTCTACAACTGCAGTATTTATTAGGTAGGATATTATAGTTCGACTTGCTTATCTATCTAGCATTTTCAAATAGTACCATTATTTCTTCTACATATTACCTTTTCTATCTCTGAAGTGAGAGAAAAACAGCATAGACTGCAGTCTTGAAATCTCATGAGATTATGAAGTTTTTATGAAAAGTATGAAAAAAACAAATTTTCATTCCACCAGAAGAATAATTTTTTTCTGTTTCAAATCATGTGTAAATATTATTATTGCATGCCCACAATTCAAATGATTCGATGTGTTAAGGTTCACCGTTTGTTAGAATTTCATTCCTTAGAAACGAAACATTTTTTGAAAATATAGAAATGTATGCGAACACAAAGAGACCAACTGACTTTTCCAAATTTGTTACTCTAGAATCGGTATAGAATAATACATGTCGATATAGAAAACCTTTTTGCATTATTTTTGAAGGATTTCGATATCATTATAATTGAAAACTTTGACTCTTCTTTATACAGTAATTTTATGCTTTTTCCGGTCATATGTAGGACCAACAAGATCAGATCTAACTCTGAAGTGACGATTGGTTTCAATAAATCTATTCAGAAGATTTGATTTGCTTATACTCCACGACTATTCTCTAAGTTTATTCGGAACACCCTAAAAACGTTTCTTTCAACATTTTAACTCATTTGCAAGCTTTTTGTCATCCACAGAACGTTTTAAGGAGGTGACGACTAAAACCAAATTTTTTTAGAGTGTACTTTCATAGAATTGTCTCGGAGGATTTATGAGCACTCAATAGGATAACGTTTGCACACTTATGGGTCTACTCAAAAAAAAATCGGTTTTATACGGAACTTAAAAAGGTTCTTGACCTGCATACACCATCGAAACCTCTTTTTTGGTTTCGAAACTAGACAAAATTAGGTAAATTGATATTCAACTTTTTGTTAATAGTTTATATAGTATGTCAGGCAAAGAGTCAACAGTAATAAAAATGGAACAATGGAAAGAAAAACTAGGCAAAGTAGAAATTAAAAAAAGTAAAAATGGAAGAGTCAACATTAAAAACGGCTATATTGTTTGATAGTATAAACTGACACTAGTTGTGAAGTCGTTTGCTCAAAAACTTGTTCTATTTGCTGTGTCGTTAATTAAAGTTTTTCCTAACGTCGGATACCGAAATCCGACAAGTGTTTCTCTAGGCTGAATGGTATGGACAACTCCTCTGTACTCTCAGTTCTGAGAGTATAACACATACTGTGATCAAAACACGTATTAAATTGAACCAGCTATGGAAGATAGTCACTGAAGTTGATATGTATCGTGGTGAGTTTATCAGATTCTAAAACAAAACCCAATTAAGGATACTGCTACTTGATGCCATTAAATAATTGCATGTTTCGCGAACAAGTGTCGAATACTCACTCGGATATCGATTAACTTTTCTCTTCAGTTGAAAAAAAAGAAAATATAACACTTGTTTTGTATAGAAACAGAAAAGGACAAAATGGCTATTTCTTTTTCTATTTGAAGAACATATTCCATTTGTTATATCAATAGTAGATATATTTCTTTCTTACAAAAACTTGTTTTAAAAAAAATAAGTATAAAACTAAAATAATATAGCATTGTGTAAATAGAAGATAGAAATAAAAAAGAGATTAAACTATTCACATAAAAGTTAATATTATTAAATTTTTTACAAAAAATCAATAACAATTGAATATAATAAGAAAACTATGAGTTATCAATAGTTTGATCTTTTACCAGTTGTTTTATTAAATTTTCTGTCGAAAATGGTACAACATTTTATCATTCAAATAATTTCAACTTTAGATTACTCTTCCAATTTTTGTTTTAATTTTAGCAGAATGGCATCGAATGATTCTATGGAACTCCCTGATGAAAATTCAAGACCAACGGAACCAGCCACCAATAGTGAACTACCCAGAACAGCTACACAATTAGCGAGAGATACAAGAAAACAAAAGAAACTTGAAAAATATACAGCGAAACTAGCTGCAATCGAAGCACGGGTATTTGAAAACTGCATAATAAATGTTTCTTTTATAATGAAGAATTCAAAATGAGTTTGAGAATAATAATAAAACACATATGTATGTTAGAGTTTCATTATTTAGAACCAACTGAGAGAGACAGCTGAAGATAGATCTAGAATCAATTCATCAACGACTGGTCATGAAATAATTGAATATACATCGATAACAGCAACAGGTGAAAAGAAAGGTATATGAATATTGAAATCGATCAAGTTTTTTTTCATTTCCCATACTGTTATGTTTTTATTATTGTTAGACATTTATTGTCAATTGCCGGAGAATTATAGCCCAAAATATGTTGAAGCAGCATGGTATACATGGTGGGAAAAAGAAGGTTTTTTTCGACCAGAATACTACGATATAAATCCACCATTGAATATATCATCACCTCGACAATCATTTATAATGGTTATTCCACCACCCAATGTTACTGGTTATCTTCATTTGGGTCATGCTATTATGTGTACATTAGAAGATACATTAGCACGTTGGCATCGTATGTGTGGTCATACAGTTCTTTGGGTACCCGGATGTGATCATGCTGGAATTGCAACACAAGTTGTTGTAGAAAAGAAATTGATGCGTGAACAAAATTTGACAAGACATGATCTCGGACGAGAAAAATTTCTTGAAGAAGTTTGGAAATGGAAAAATGAGAAAGGTTTGTATTGCATAATTAAAAAAGAATAAATAGATATAAGTGTATGCACGACAGGACATGTAATAGTAATAGATAGAAAGCTCTCCAGTACACTCTCTACATCTTCTGTCGTTTTCTAACATGTTACATTTTCAGTGTAGTGGTATTCCGAGCAACACCGGGTACTATCGCTAGTCTATTATAAAGTTCTTATAGAATTAATTTATATATTGTATATATTTAGGTGATCATATCTATGAACAGATTAAAATATTGGGTTCTTCATGTGATTGGACACGTAAAGTATTTACTATGGACAAAGACATGTCATATGCTGTAGAAGAAGCATTTATTCGAATGCATGAAAAAAAACTTATCTATCGTTCATCACGATTAGTTAATTGGTCATGTACACTCAAATCAGCGATTTCCGATATTGAAGTATATATTTTTGTTGTGTCAATATAAAATCTGTACAATTTGTTTGTCTCTCTCTTGGATAATAACTTAGGTCGAGAAGGAACAATTGAAAGGTCGTACACTACTTCGTGTTCCTGGCTATAATGATCTTATCGAGTTTGGCATGTTGATCGAATTTGCATATCCCATCGAAAATTCAAGTAAGACTGATTCTTCTTATAATAGAAAACGATAATACTGTTATTCCACTAGAAATCATTTTTGAACAGTCTCTTGCAAACATCCGTTTCTCTCTACTTTCGAAGACTTTCTCCCTAAATTTGTTCTCTCTCCTCGCAAAAATTAAACGAAAGTTATGATGGTTCGAATCACTGAAAATTTCAACTTCGTTATATGCACTTTCTTATAGGATGAGAAGAAAAGACGAAATCCTATAAAAAAAGTATGTAAAAATGAAAAAGGTCTTGAGCATTTACTTTTACCTTTTGTCAAGATTGATTATTAAAACATTTTGCTTTCAAAGAATGCAACTTTTAGTAAAAGTATTGTCCTTCTTTTTTTGTATGATATACAAACATTTTTCAGCAAAAGTCAAGTTGTCTGAAATGGAAGAAAAATACATATCGGTCTATTGTTTTTTTTTGCCATAGAACTCGATTGAGAATCTAGTTCCGAAGTTTCAAAAAAGTTATCTTTTGAGGATTAACCATTCACATAGAAATAAAATTTGTCATATATTCAGATGAAGAAATCGTTGTGGCTACTACTCGTGTCGAAACAATGCTTGGTGATACGGCTATTGCTGTTCATCCAGATGATGCTCGTTTCAAACATTTACATGGCAAGTTTGCTCAACATCCATTTCTTCCACGACGTTTACCCATCATTACTGATACTATGGTCGATCCACAATTCGGTTCAGGTGCTGTTAAAATTACACCAGCACATAATTCAGATGATTTTGAATGTGGACGTCGTCATTCATTACCATTTATTACATGTATTACAGATGATGGACGAATGTCATCAGAATGTGGTTCATATTCTGGTCAACTTCGTTTTCATGTTCGTGTTCAACTTATAAATGATTTAAAACAACGTAATCTCTATCGAGGTTCCAAAGAACATGAAATGACACTTCCAATATGTAGTCGAAGTCGAGATATTATTGAACCACTTCTCAAACCACAATGGTATGTCAATTGTGATACAATGGCTAAACGTTCGATTGAAGCTGTACGAACAAAACAATTAAAAATTTTACCAAATACTTCTGAAGCAGTCTGGTATAAATGGTTAGAAGATATTCGTGATTGGTGTATTTCACGACAATTATGGTGGGGTCATCGAATTCCATCTTATTTTGTTAGTTCTGATGATATTCCTGTAGGAAATGATACTGATGATAAATATTGGATTAGCGCTCATACACAAGAAGAAGCATTAGAAAAAGCAGCTAAAAGATTTAATATATCAAAAGAAAAAATTCGTTTACAACAGGGTAAGTAATTTAATCAAAATGATTTCTAATTAACTCTCTTTAACTGATGAAATTCTATTGAATCTCTACTTTTTTATTAGATGAAGATGTTCTTGATACTTGGTTCTCATCAGGTATATTTCCATTTTCTTCTTTTGGTTGGCCATCGGAGACAAATGATTTTAAACGATTCTTTCCGACAACATTACTTGAAACTGGTCATGATATTCTTTTCTTTTGGGTTGCACGAATGGTAATGATGTCACTTGAATTAACTGATCGTTTACCATTTACAGAAGTTTATTTACATGCTATTGTTCGTGATGCACATGGACGTAAAATGTCGAAAACATTAGGCAATGTCATTGATCCACTTGATGTTATTAATGGTATTACACTTGACGAACTCAATGAACAGTTGAAATATTCGAATCTTGATTCAAGAGAGTATGAACGAGCACGACAAGGTCAACAAAATGATTATCCAAAAGGTATACCAGAATGTGGTACCGATGCATTGCGGTTTGCTTTTTGTGCTTATGCCAATCAAGGTTTGACCAAGTTCTTTTTTCTTACAGAAAAGCAACTTATCACCATTATTTAATTTTTGTATTCTATTTTATAGCACGAGATATCAATTTGGATGTCTCACGTATCGAAGGTTATCGACGATTTTGTAACAAAATTTGGCATGCTATGAAATTTGCTAGGGAGAAAAATTTGGATATCAATGATCTAAACTGTTTTCAACCACCTGAACAATTCAAAGTGAGTTAAAAATGAGAAATTCTTTCATGAGTTAAAAAAATATGATCGTAATTTTCAGTTCAGAAATGTAAAATGCTAATTCATTTGTTCATACTTTTCCATTCCAAAAAACTGAGTTTAGAGTATCAACGCTTTTGTTTTCTTAAATAGAAATAGATTTAAGATATTCAAGGTCAAAAATAAGTTGATTTTGGAATTTACTCTTTAAGCTATGAAACTTGAATATTGTTTGTGATAATATAACCTTTTATTAGACAATCATTGGTCCAAGGTATTTCATTTGTATTTAAAGACTTCACGCCAATCTAAGCAATGCGATAAAAAACGTTATTTCAAACTCATTTTCTTGATAAAAGATTGTTCTTTTCGAAGACAATAGAACGATTTCTATATAATGTTTCAATGTTGTTGAATCTTTTAACGTAAAGTTATTATTTGAGAAACCTAAATAGGTCAATCTTTCTTAGATTTAAATAATATCAAAGAAAAGGATTTTGAGCTAATTCATATCTCAATCTCGTCGATAGTGAATAGAAAGCAAAGGTTAGGAACAGAAAAATTCCATTATCTTTAATAAAACTTTTTTAAAGAATTGATAGAAGTTTTTACAAATAGTGTTGCATCTATTTCCCAAGTCGAACTATCCAGTCTGGAAACGGACGATTCCATGTAATTCCGATGATTTCATGATAGCAGTATTTCGATTGATTTCCGGCTTGTTACTGCCGGAAACGGTGTCTTTTCCTGCTGGTTCTATTTGCAAGTTCATGAATCCAGACCCCGAAATCTTTGACCTGACTTCGCGTATATTAAAAGTAGTGGCGCCATTATCTTATTTCATTATATAAAGTGTGCTCAAATTTTCTTTTTTTTTCACAGAATGATAGAGAAAAAGATGTTCTATTTTTCTAAACTACTTGATTTCTATTCATCTAATATTATAATTATAAAATTTCTAAAAATTGACGAAAAGAGTTGTTTTTTTTATAGTATGTCATGATTATATGAATGGTCATATTATTTGAATAACTCTAGAAGAGAAACAATTAGAGAATTGTGATTTTCACCGTTGAAAACCGGAGATGAAGGTGCATTGAATCATGTATTACAGAACTGTTTAACATGATTCATTTAAGATTTTCAATAGACTTCTTTGAATGCGGACCTACCTACCAAGTGTGATGCTTACAGGAAATTCTTAACTCTTAAGTATGTATTCTGCCGACCGATTATGTAACCTGTTGGACACGCTCTAAGATACCTCGTTGGTAAGTAATAGAAACCTTCTCCATCCGACAATTATCTAAAACAAATTTTTTTTGACGAATTTCTCCCAAAAAAGTTTAGTGTTCAATTTTGTAATATTTGATTTGTTATGAGAGTAAAACTAGTCTATTGGAACAATAAAACTGTCTCTGTACTATTCGCAAATTAGGAAAAAGATGAATTTTCATCATGATAATTAGAAATTTTGAAGTCTTTAACTATCTATATATTTCAGCTATCAGGCACTGAAAAATTATGTGATCTTTGGATATTGAGTCGTCTCAGTTATGCTATTGAACAATGTGAAATAGGATTTACTACTTATCAATTTCCACAAGTTACCACGGCTATTTACAATTTTTGGTTTTATGAACTTTGTGATGTTTATATAGAATATATTAAACAAGATTTTTATGCTATTGATGCTGATTCTCAACGACAAGAAACTATCAAACTTATCTTATATACATGTTTGAGTAATGGACTCAAACTATTAGCACCTATCATGCCATATATAACTGAAGAACTTTATCAACGTTTACCTCAACCGAAACAGAATCAACCATTACCACCTAGTCTCTGTGTTACACCCTATCCACAATCAACACAAGTAACATTTTATATTTCTGCATTCGAGTTTCTCTCTCTCATTCATATAATTTTTTTTTGTTAATTAGTTCAAAGAATTTCGTAACGAACAGATCGATTCAAACATGAGTATGATAAATGAGTCAATAAGAAAAATTCGCTCGTATCGCAAAGCACACAATCTTAGTTTGAAACAGAAATATCATCGTAAGTTTCTTCGTTCGTTTTCTATGATTAACTATACATACTATCTATTTTATATATTTTAGTTTATATTCAGGCATCTCCATCTATTTCACTTCTCTTTTCTGAATATAAAGATGTAATTCAGCGACTGGGTAATATCGATGACATTCATATGCTCAATAATGATCCTAGCACCGATCAATCGTATACAATAGTAGCAACAACATCTGATTATATATTCTATTTTAATTCGACAACATCACCTTAACTTTTACAAAAAATACATTTTTTTTCAATCATGGCATTTTATCTTCTAAATATATACACTAACATTTGAAATAGTATTCCATAACTATTAAAAGAAAAGCTCTGTTATTCATGATTTTTGTTCACATAAATAATGAGGTCGGATGAGAATAACAATGCAAAGAATTTAAACCGACATTCAAAACTTAGCGATAAACGTTTAGATCAATATGAATTATAGATAGATCGAGCCCGTATAAGTTTCATATACAGTTACTTGCACAAAATTAATATTTTCTATAAGTGAATGTCTTATCGTTGAAACAGAATTTATGAAATATTTTTCAGAAATATATATTCGTTAGCTATGCTACAAGTTAAATATTCAGAAGTATTACCTCTATCACACACACATTCTCAATTAACAAGGACTAAAAATCTGCATCTTTCATTACTATTGTAGTTCCTTTTTTTTACTATGAATCTACAGTTTTGTTTTAATAAATAAAATACATGATAATAGAAAATTTTAAGCTCCATCAGAATGTGTAATTACGTTTTTCAAAAAGTTATTCTTATTCCGAAGCTTAGTGAAGTAATAATCGAATTATTCTAGAGTAAATAAATACAAGATAAGACATAAGTAAATGGAATAACACAGAATTTTAAGTTCTATTAGAATCTGTTTCCTTTTTTTTTTTAAATAACGGGTAGGCCATAAAGAATGATGGTCTCCGAATTTCTTGAATATCTATGCCAATTTTTATCCTTATGATCTAAATTTTTTTGAAAAATTCATCGTTCAATTTTCTACAAAATTAGGTATTTTTATTATTTTAAATAATTTTCATTATATAGGTTTAGACAAGTTTCTGTTAAACATTTAAAATTTAGTCTAACTTCAAATAATAAAGTATTAGAAGAGATTTTATATAGACTAAATCCTATAGGAAATTGGAAAAGTTCTTCAAATATTTTCTATACGATTAGAAATAATACTGTATCCATAAGTTGTTCAATATGAGTACAAGAAAAGTTACTAAAACAAATAAAAAGAATTCAATCATACAGCTCTTGTAGAACTTTTTATTGCGCATCGTTTGAAAAAAAAAACTCAAGGCTTTATCATTTATCTAACTCGAAATACACACGAAATAAAAGATGTTCTTTTTCTTCCAATACAATTTTTACATTTTTAACTGCATCTGATATTCAAATGAAATATAACAAAAGATGCAGCAAATTCTGACTTTTCTCTCTATATATAATAGGTTAATAGACAAAAAAATGTATAGTAATAAATAAATAAGTTCAAGAGTATAATTTCAATTGTCCTTCGACTGTAAATAATGTTTAGAAATATTATTTTGTCGAATAGTAATTAATTCCGATAATTTCATATTTATCATTAAAACTTTAAATCATTGAAATGAATCTAAGAATTGATTATAGATTTGTAAAGAGTTTTTAAGATAAGAAAATACAATAACAAGAAATATTCATTGTTGACTTTAAAAATCATTAATATCAATAGCATCTGCTCCCTCTCTATGGCTGTTTATTTTATTCAATCAAAAGAAATATGAAATTGTTTGAGAATGAAATTCTTTATTGATAATCAATTTATTGTCTGATTGTTGCTTTATCATGATCAGTATTATTCAATTATCTCTACACCAAAAACAAAAAAAAAGAATTGAATAGAACTTATGCAAAGATTGTTTAATTTGATAATAAACATAATTGTTTCTTCATTCATCAAGAATTAATTTATAAAATATTTGAAGAGTAAATTTCATTTTCAAGGTATCTATTTTTGAGAAATTTCTTTTATCAAACCTTAAATTAAATTAAAATACAAAGGTTGATCAATTATTCAAAATCTAATATCTTCATTCTATTCTATTTCATAAAGCTTGGAGTGTTTTCTGTGATGGGGAAAACTTTAACTGAAACCAATGGAAGTCAGATTTCAGATTTTTCCTTCTTGATTTTCATAGACAATTTCATAAGTTTATTTTCTGTTTGAAGGAGCAATAATTGATTTGATATGTTGATATGCAGAATTTCAAGGGTTTTCAATCTTGAGTTTTTAGGAAAAAGAATCCTAAAAGAAATTTTAATTCTGGCTGGCTCTATAAAATTTTGAATGGTCATCTTGTGGTCTCTCTGTTAAGTTTTAAGTATAGTTTCACTTATTAGACGTGACTATTTTAGTCCAGATGTTAACTCTGATAGAATATACTCTCGAATAAAAAAACTTATGAACTTATAGCATATCTTTGCATTCCAAATTACAATACTCTTAGATATAGGTAGGCAGTTTAATAATTATATATAGACCAAGATCTTTTCCGTAGTTATCTTTCTGTTTAAAAATACAATGTGAGTAGGAGATTTAATAAGAATAGAAAAGTTAATAGATATATACGAAAAATGATTAATGCTAGTCTACCGACCGGTCTAGTACAGTCTGATTATTTCTACTGGTGTCAGTACTGATAGGAAAAAAAACTTTTGCCAGTTACAACTATGTCATAAGCCATAAAGATACAAATGATAAAAGACAGACATGTATGAAACATGTTTGCTTATTGTCATTGTTTTTTACAGATTGTTGTAGATGACACATTTTATAATGTTTAGCTCTTAGAATACATTCGTACCATGCTACTTGACTTGGTCCAAATCCTCCCCAAGACCATGATTGAATAACTTTTGCAGATTTTTTATCATTATCTATCCATCTAGTATTAGACATATGTGTGATCAAGTAGTGTCCCAACGGAGTAAATTCATTAAAATCTCGAATTGTTTTTACAACTTCAATCATCGATTTCTTATGACGTTTTTCAATAAGATGTATTGTATTTTGATACAAATCACGAGGATAAATAATGGGAAAGCCTGTCATAGTCTCATAAGAAACTTGTTCTCGTAACAATCTCTCTGCAGGCTTTTGCCATATTCGATAATTTTTTTCTAATTCATCAAATTTATTGCGCTGGACGTAGACTCTATTCTGTTCGTCTAATAAATCTGTTCGATTAATAGGTTCCTTAAAAATAGTATCGGAATCCATATGAATAAAAAAATCAGCATCACTATGTTGATATGTATAATACTTTGAAAAGATTTGAGAATAATAACCACCTTTATTAGGGCCATTTCTAATGAAGATATCATCTGTTGGTATTAGTTTTATTGGCAAAGGAAAATATGGTAAATAAGATTGAAAATATGCTGTTTCAACTGATGAAAAAGTAATTATTATATCACGATATAATGTACGCGGGACATATTTTTCAATTGAACGCAAAAGATATATAAGCCAGTGACCATCACCACTCCATGTACGAATAAAAAAGTCCATTACAGGTGGAGTACGAGGTGACCATTCTATTAACACACTATCATTAATGTTGACACTGGTTGTAGTATCAAATGATGAAGTTATTGAAAATGGTACCGATTCTGATGAAATAAATCGTAGTTGTACTTCTGTCAATATCTCGACAATAAGAATAAGAGCAATGCTACCAAATATAAATAGTAATACTATTGTACGAAAGTATTTACGTGTTAACGAAGTGCGACGCATTAAAGAGCGTATCGACATAAATATTTCTACATTATCAAGAAAATTTCATTTGAAACATATTAGACAACAAAATAACACTACTGAGCAAACTTTTTACATTAAGCGGATTTGAAAAAAAAGCTGTTAGAGCAATCCTTGCAACTTTAAAATATAGAGCACGATTGTACTACTGACTTTCATTATAAATGAGGAAATTCTATGGCATCTGTCATGTCTGTAAAAGTAAGTCAAGGAAAATATCTATTAAATTTGCATATGAGGGGAAATGGGTCCAAATTTTTACCACTATAAACTTCAACACTGCTTTTAGGTTGTGTTTTACAAAAATTTCGACTGCTTGCTGTAATGGCAAGAGTTACATGGTTAAAAGAGCCTAAAAAATGCACACGCCGAACATAATTGCATGGCTCGAAGGTAGAATTACACCTATTAGTCAAGGATGGTATAGTGTTTCTACGGTATGTATAAAAAAGACCGAACGAAAAAACGTGGAAAGTAAAAAATATCGAAGGAGCTACTAATGCAATATCTGCACATAGTATTCATATAGAAGTGTAAGGTATGAATGGTGCGGAGGTGATGGTGAGGGTGAGTGTGTGAGGATGTGTGCGAAACTGTATTTGTAGCGCTTTCGATATTTTTTCTTTCAGTCTTTTTTATACCATTCGTTTCTACGCATCTGACTGTTAGTCAGACATCAAACGATTCGATTCATTTCCTCGGCACGATGCATGACCTCGGTTTTAAAATAAACGATGTACGGTAATGAAAGAATAATTAAAACGAAAGAAAAAAAAAAGCAATACATGTGGACACGATGGTTGCTGCCTCGCCAGGTTGTTTGGTTTCTGTTCTCTACAAGATATTTCATAAGTCTCGAGGCGCGACAAAATTCGTTTATATAAATGTTCAAAAATTTGTTATTTATCTGCATCGAGATAAATGCAAAATACATCCCGCATCGTACTGAACGATTTCAAAAAATTTATCATAATATTCTCAAGCCTATAGTTTTATTATTATAAGCAAGGATGTTGATACTATTATCGGCGATATCTTCTTTTGCTTTTCAACAAGTAAAGCTTTTATTTCTTTTTGTTGTTAGAAAGAAAACATATGATTTTACAATTCGATCGAGGTCAGGAAAGAAATACGAGAAATTTTTTAATTGTTCATATGTTTTTAATATGGACACGGTATATGACTCACAAGAAATGTTCTTCGAACGTGTATATTCGAAAGTAAATGATATATATAACTCATATATGTTTTCTGGTGGGCTGTTCCATCTCTCTTCGTTCTAACACTATTCTATGAAAGAAAAATTATTTCTGTTTCAATTAAAATGATGACACAAAAGTGAACCGACATGATTCATTTATACATATATATATATGAGCCAGTCAATAAAAGCTACGATCAGCTACATAAGAGACTCAGTTCAATTTAAAATATGTCGTAGAAGAAAGAATTTTATGGAATTTTGACGCAAATCATTTTTAAAAAAAGGTGGTACTCTCGATTTTTTATGAGCATTTTACGAAAAGTCGTAAAAATGATCATTTTTCCAAGAGGAGAGAAGCGGAACATACTAATGTGATTATATCTCGAGAGTAGTTCGACCGATTTATCTGAAACTTTCTATGCACATATATATCGGTGAGTTCCATTCTATTGATAGAGAAGATCCTCACAAAAATGCATTTTTGTTGAAAATGGAAGTTTTAAGGATAGGTTATCATCGAAGATATGATTAGTTTGGGAGCTGATGCATAGAAGTTGGAAGTATTCTCTCTAGCTTACAATCCTACATATTTGAGCCTCTCACAAATAAGTCTTGTTAAAAGAGTAAAAGAGACATATGCAGGTAAATATCTTGTATGTAAGATCTTGACTAAGTATAGAATACAGAAAAGTTAACAGATTTTGAAAATTTAGATACAAGACTGTAATTATCTAGCGATGTTCCATCCATCTACAATTTTCGATAAAAATGTCTCGTTTTTTCCACAGGAACTTCATGAAACTTTTTATCAAGAATCTTACCTAATGTGTACTATATTTTCTAGTATGGAAAAAAGTTTTGTACTAAAGCTAGAAGAAAAATTATTTTATCTCATCCAAATTTTAATATGCTTGAGGCATCTCTGTAGTTATCGTTTACCAAGGGTTTTAATTAAGTTTTAGGTACCGACGTGTCTAATGCAGTCCAGATATAAGAATGTGATATTTTCTGCTGCAAAATTTAACATTTTGTTCAAGATCTTGATGCACACGATCTGTATTTAAGGATGTTCGATAGAACAACGTTGTTACAAGTGAATATTGGCTACTAACTTAACTTCTCGCATTTGTATTAGAAATATAATCTGGATTCTAATTTCGCGTCACATTTTACATTAGATTGACTATTTCGGCAATATTTAAAGCTATCTATAAAACGATTCTAAAAATCGCTTATGAGCCAGGTGTATTTCAACCAAATTATTATAAATCTCTTCTCAAAATTTAATAGCAGATCTCAGTACAAGATCATCACATTATCTTGTGCTTAGATTTTTAAAGCCTATTAACTGTTCTGTATTCTATTCTTGGTCAAGATCTTACATACGAGATATTTACTTGCGTATGCCTCATTTTCTCTTTCAACATGACTTATTTGTGAGAGGTTCAACTACGTAGGGTTGTAAGCTAGAGAGAATATTTCCAACATCTATGACTCAGCTTCCAAACTAATGATATCTTGGATGATAACCGATCCTTAAAACTTCCATTTTCAACAAAAATGCATTTTTGTGAGAATCTTCTTGACCAAATGTAGCAGCGTAGAGGATGGAAATTTCTGAAAGAGATACATCTCTCAGTGCTCTATTTATAGAGTGGAACTCACAGAGATATAGGTCTATAGAAATTTTTAGCGTAATCGGTCGAACTGCTCTCGAGATATAATCACATTAGTATGTTCTGCTCCCTTCCTCTTTGAGAAAATGATCATTTTTACGACTTTTCGTGGAATGCTCATAAAAAATCGAAGATTTCATACTTTTTTCAATGACTTACGTCAAAATTCATAAAATTCTTCCTTCTACAACATATCTTATATTGACTGGTTTGCATATGTTTCATTGTTTCGTTCCATTTCTCCTTGATATGTATGATTTTATGTGAGGTCAAGTATCTATTTGTAAAGTGAAAAATAATTTCCTCGTCGACGGGTCCAATCATGTACTATGGCTTGATCTAAGAGAACGAAAAACGTGATAATTTGCTTCAGTATCATTCGCCGATTTAATCGTCGATAGAACCGTCGATATAACCATCGAAATGTCTGTAGAATGATGAAAGTGAGTATAATATAAATTAATAAGATGTCATATAGGCTCTAAAAAGAAAAGATATATAAGTATTACCAAACCTAGTTTAGATCCGGGAAGAACTACGAAACCCTTTTAGCTTCCGCTGAGCAAAAAAGGTTCGACACAAAAAACGCATCAGTTTCAAAGTTTGCTAAGCAACCTTGAAGGTGTAGTATCAAAACTTCAAAGGTTACGCATTTTTTTGCCGAACCTTTTTTTGCACAGCAGAACCTAAAAAGGTTTCGCACAAAAGATTCCGAGAGTGTGCACAAGAAAAGAATCTTTTTAGATTTCGGAGTTGTTCCGAAACTTAAAAAAGTCCGGTAAT
Source organism: Macrotrachela quadricornifera (assembly GCA_022393335.1). Taxonomy (NCBI): domain Eukaryota; kingdom Metazoa; phylum Rotifera; class Eurotatoria; order Philodinida; family Philodinidae; genus Macrotrachela; species Macrotrachela quadricornifera. The sequence continues at coordinate 1,617,006 of JAJEKB010021185.1, forward strand.
ATACCTTATTTTGTTTAGTGTGTATCGTGCTACTTTGTTGTTCTGTAGTCGTATCTTCGACAAAGCTACCGTGAATAAGATAGGTATCAGGATTATTCAATATAAACTGTGTATTATTAAGTGGATCACTGCCTTCACATCCAGTATGCCAACAATTTTGAATAAAATCTGAAAAACGGAACTTATGCCAGATTCGTTTGCCCAACTCCTGATTATGAAGTAGCAGCGAAAACATCACTAGATCATAGCCAAATTTTGTATTACACTCAGTTAAATAAGTACTTGAAAAAAGCTGTACATAATCGATGAAGTTTGCTGAAAGATGATAGAGTGCATTACCATTAATATGAAGAAAACGCTGGCCGATCTCTTTTGATCCACGGTATATAGATCCACTTATCCACCAGTTAGTCGAACGGTACAGGTTTTTAAATCCATCATTGCTAATTTGGTGTATAATAGCATCGAGCCAAAACTGTCGTATGGGTCTTGTGTCCGGCTCCATCAGAAAAAAATGTGTATAACCATAGCTGCGCAATGACAGACTGTTATTTCCATCATCTATAAGAAGCTTTTGCCACATGATAAAACTACCCAGCGGATGTTGATTTTCTTTCTCAGTCAAATTCACAGTCAGATAACGGATGTTTCGATAACATCTATTCATATATTTTATTTGCTGAACATCGATCTCTAGTGAGAAATTTTGTCCTTCAACGTAATAAAAAACTAGGTCAACAGAGTGATATGGATGTTTACACGGTGTGTAAATATTGCTCAAATTCAGTTGAAATATAAGATTGGAGAGCTGAGATTGAACGAATGGAATAACAACTGCAAGTTGAAATTGTTTGCGAATTGAATCAACATAGAGTAATTTACCGTTGCTTTTATGTTCAATATATGTACCATCAATCTTGATCAGTTCATTTCCAACATCTATAAACTGTGTTCTTTCTGATAGAATCTCCATTGATGAGATTATTTTCACGTTCTGATACTGTTTGAGCAGCATTTGTTGTCCTTTAGACAAGCCCATATCTCGCACAAAAATATGGACATTTTTTGGTGCATATCTATGTATTGAGCCAATCAGATTTTCCAAGTTGGCGAACTGAGAAGCATTGCTATTGGTCTCCCAATTTGGCACTATTGACTTGGTGTGTACTGCAAAAGTTGTTAAGACAAAAATGTATTTTGTGATGGAGCCTCCCAATTGGAACATGGTAAAGATTTGACAGATCGTAGACGTTATAAGAAGCTTTTGAAAAGCAGAGCGTGCTTATACTATAAGATAAATTAATAAAATGAAAGTGATTATATGCCGAAAGATATTTGGAGAATATTGATGGTATAATGTTTTCAATTAGCGATGATAAGAAAATTCTTTCGCACTATTGTGAGGTTCTTCTCACAAGGAAACCTTTTGAGGTGCTAAAATGCTTTTTGACTGGGCATGTGTGGGATAGATAGAGCTTAGTGAGAAACGATAAACCCTACACTGGCTCGGGCGCAAGTAGCTTCTAGCAGGCGTTATGAACTTTGCAAATTACGTTGGTTATAGACATGATTTCACCTTGGTCGACGCATGCTGTGTGATTTTTGGCAAAAAAGAAAGACGTCTCGTGTGGAAAATCTTCTTATTTTAATTTCAAATAATGTTCTCAAACGTCTCAAAGTATCCTTCAAATATAACAAATCTGTCTTGTAGAGTAAATTCGTCAAATAGTCTTTTCAAATATTCAGATTTATCGATCATTACTATTGTTGATTTTTTTAAAAATACCAGCCACCGTTTTTTGAATAACTCTTGATAGGAACAAGATCGAAACCTGCGGTTTTCACCCTTCGATAGAGCGTCGGAGACGGTATCTATCCATAGAGGATTCATTACAAGATTGGAGCCGGACAGATTTTTTATATCCGATCCGGTCCGGTCAAAATTCGGCCGGTTTATTTCGGACGCCAAACTGGCAAAAATTCGGTTTCGTCCGGTTTTATCGGGTCCGATCGAATCGGTTGCAACTCTGCTAAATTTGAATATATAATCCAAGGCTCGTATATACAAATCTATAAGTGTTATTGCCATCTCTTCTATATCTTGTGTTACACTTTTCGAATATATTAAATTCAGAGATATTAGAAAAATAAACTGAATTAACCAGTGGAGTTGGTGCTACTACTTAAGGATACCAATCATATATTATGGTTCCGTTCTATTCCTTGGAGTGTGTTAGGCTTCTTGGAATGTTATTTTAACTAAAATGAGGTAACTAAGTGATATTTTTAGTTAAGAAAACTCTTGAATACAAGTTTGAGCGTGAAAATAATCATCCGGCCAGATCTGAAAATTCATCCGTCTTGTCCGATCTGGAGCCGGATTGCCGGATCGGTTCCAACTCTGATGAAAACATTATGTGTAATAATAGATGTGGAGATTATCTCTAAACAAATCATTTTCATAATGCAGTTTTGAAAAAAAATATGATGACTCACGATGTATTTCACGTCAAAGCCATTGAATGAATATGATGTAAAAGTATTAAAAGTAATATCATGATTATGATTAGGGATCCACAAGTTCAGTTAAGTTTAAAAGAACTGTTCGAACAGCTCCTCTGAACTAAGCTGAACTTGACGACTACTAATTATGATTCTTCCGAAGTAATGAAAATCATAAGATGAAAACGATGCACAAATAATAACAGCAATGTGATGATTTCAATTATCTTTGAAGTAATCAAAATCATAGAATGAAAAAATAATTACACCAATGTAACGGTTTCGATTATCTTTCAAGTAATCAAAATTACAGTGTGCAAAAGTAATGTCAGCAATGTAATGATTTCGATTATCTTTCAAGTAATCAAAATTTCAGTGCAAAAGTAATTACAGCAAGGTCATGAATTTGATTATTTTTCCACTAATCAAAATCATAGATTGCAAAAGTAATGACAGTATTGTAATGATATCGATTTTTTTTGAGAGAACTGAAGTCATGAAATATTTATGATGAAAATTCCAATTAATAACCATTTAAATGAATGTTTTTTATTATTTAGTTACATAGAACGCACCTTTAACAAAAATAATAAAAACGTATTGCTGATGCACCAAAAAATATCTCAATTTTCCAGAGTCAGAAAATGTTACAAAGCGAAATCATCTGTAGAGCATTTTTTTAAACATCAAAATGTGGAACATGCTGGACTCTATTCTCTAATGTATTTGATTTTGAAAAAAGCATTCCACAAAGACATAGGAAGCAAATTTATAAACTCATCATACATCATGCACTGTCTGTTACATATACATTGTTTGATGCATTATTAAATCTGCTGTTTTTGCTCATTATGTGTGGAGTAATATTATTGAGCTAAGTAAAAATATATAAATGGTAAACTGATTTTTTCTAAGTAAAATTTTTATTTTCTCAGTAATTAAATAGAGTACTAAGTAAAAGTATTGAATGATCAATTAATATATCGTTTGTCAGTAACAAAAATATTTGGTAAGTTAATAAATTAAAATCATAGTTATAAAAACAAAATAGTTAAGTAAAATTATTATTACAATTAGTAATATCTAGTAAACATAAATATGATTACTTAAGATAGGATGAATTCTTTTATTATGATATGATCTATACATTTTCTCTCTTTTTTTCCGTCAGTATTAAATTATACCATGATACATATATATACCACCTATAGTTCTCGTTTTGATGTCATGCATAAATGCATACATTTTTTCTTCGAAAATACTCCAGTACAATATTTTCCTTTTCTGTTTCTTTTATACTTGACCTATATTGGTTTTTTAAAATTGGTTTTTTTTTGAGGTTTCCAATTTTCTAGTAAGCTTTCGTATCCATCCATACTATTTTTCTATTAATCTCATGGTTACCGCTGTTTTCAAATTGAAGACTAAATAGAAGAACGAAAATATTCTTTTGCGTTCTGTCATATCGCTAGTGAGTTGAATACGTTAGAGAGAGATTTTTCAATTTTTCTGATCTATCGAACAGAACGAAAGAATTTGTCGATATCCAGAAGGTTAATATAAGTATCTATCCATGAATGTTTACTTCAAATTTAGATGTTATTGTGAGTGTGAATACGAGAGTATTTGTAAAATGAAAACTTTCACTAATATTTAGAACTCATATCGACACACACACTGAATTTGACAAAATTCTTTACTAAAATTAAAGTTACCGAGAATTCGTTTTAATTGGTTCGTGCTCTGTAAAAAGAAAAATGTCATACTGGACCTTTTCTCGATACGACTTTCAGAACCTTTTTTAAATTCGAGTCGAAAAATTTAGAACTTAAAATGATTTTAGCCCATTTGTCGAATACCTAAAAAAGAGGTTATGAAAATGGTACCCAAATCTAAAACTTAAAAGGTTCGAGAACTTAGCTAGAATATTAAATTGTTTCATGTCATACCTTTTTTTTTAGAGAGTATACATATAAGGATGTGGGATGAATATAGATGAGGATATTGATTATATGAATGTTATCTTTCTTTTCAAAGATGTCCCTATCTCTAGATGTCCGCATAATGGAAAATCAGACTGTACTATTGTTTCAATTGCTTCACTTTTAGTTTTCAGGATATTGACCTTGTATTTCTAACTGTTATTGGAAGTAAAATATGTCGAAATAAGAAACGAGAGCGATGGTAAAGATGTACGTTCTAGAAAGAGTTATTTCTCTTGCCATAAAGAATGTTTCACCACACGCAATACTATGATGTGGGCGGTAGTTATATTTATTTGTGTTCTCTTCCTATATTTCTATGAAAGTAAGAGATAATTTTAGAATTCTGGAATTTATTGTTGTATGATTAAAACAATCGAGAATTTTTTTACCAGAAAACTATTTTCTATTATTCTCTATTTTAATTAATGAAATACTCAGATCAAATATGGAAACAAGATGGTTTAACTCTTTTTGGAGAAAATGATCAACTATCCCGTCCTTGCGGACTCTTTATTGATGATAGTGAGCAAAATATTTATATTGCTGATTGTGGAAATCACCGTGTATTATTCAATGGAACTTTAACGATGGAACAAAGGTTCAGATTATAGCAGGTGAAAATAGGCGAGGAAGTGAAATTAATCAATTAAGGTATCCGTCTGATATAATCATTGATGATCGTGGAAATCGACGAGTAGTACAACGATCTCTTGAAAATCCGACAGCACAAGGACAAATTCTTTGTTCTGAAATTAAGTGTTGAGGTCTTACAATAGATAAATATGGTTCTCTCTATGTCTCAGATACGGAGAAACATGCAGTAATGCAATGGAAATGATCAAGGTGATCAACTTAGTCAACTCAATTTTCCTACTTATCTATTCATCGATGATGAAGATTCATTATACATTTCCGATTCATGGAATCATCGTATAATGAAATGGATAAAAGACGTTAAAGAAGGAATTATTGTAGCTGGAAGAAATGGCTCAGGAGATAGTCTCACAATTAAATCGCCCTACAGGAGTAATTATCGATCGATTCGGTCAAATTTATGTGAATGATAATATGAATTATCGAGTAATGAAATGGATCGAAGGAGAAAAGGAAGGAGTGATTGTTATTGGTGGAAATGGGCAAGGGAAAGAAGGCAATCAGTTCCATTTTCCAGAAGATTTATTATTTGATCGAGATAGAAATCTTTATGCTTCTGATTGTTTTAATGGTTGAATACAAAAATTCGAACTTGTTTAATAAACTAAAATAGAAGACTGATTTTTTGATTTCGTTCTCCTTATTGTTGCACTTGAAAGTGCTTACAAGAAATTCCACTAAGATGAAAGAGAATGCAAGAAATATACATATAACACAAAGAACAGATCGCTCTAGGCATTTTATCACTGCTTCATGAACTCAGCTCTGAGAACTATCACTGAGAGAATATTCAAACACAAAAAAGACAACTCTATAATACTGTGAGTGCCGCCGTTTTATCAGAGAATCTCCAAAGTAGGTGATAAGAAATAGGCCGTATTAGGCCTCAACGTCTCTACAGATCCTAATTTTCATCTGTTCGATTTTATCTATGCTGCAAGTGCAGTTTAAAATAATGCAACAGTTGTCACTTTGAAGTATAATTACGAACAATATCGAAGAGACTTATCAAAAATATCCTCTATATTCATATGCTGTCTCTTAATTCTCTCTATAATGAATAAATAAGAATGTTCATAAATATAAAGCAACCAAATAGATACTACAGATTCTATAATGAAAATAAAACTTAAAAACATGCAAAACTAATTCTTGTCCTCTCACATCTAAAAATAGAAGTTTCACTGCTATATTGAATATCTTCATTAATAAGATCTTGAGGTCGCTGAAATTATGAAGGTATGAGTTCACAATGTTGACGAATCGGTGATTTTCACTAATATAAAAAAGCTTCTATTTTATATAGCGCTAATGTTATCGGATAATGTCTACTCCAATCGAAACATTCTTTGCTTAGGCATGATACTATGATTAACAAACTCTTATTCACAGAATTTGTAGCAAACGAAGCTAAACATATAACAACCTATAGCTAATAAACATTTTTTTCCTCCAGAATCAAAAGTGAGAAGAAAACTAATTAATGCATGTTGGAAAGCAAATTCTCCTCTATCGAAATGATTATTTCTTTATTTTGTACCATTTCACTTTATTTAATTCTGAATCTTTTTTTTTCGTCCGCTTCTCTTCTTTGTTTATCCTATGCGATCATACAGACATAACATGGGCACTGAACAATCCATATATTTCCTTTAAATTCTGGTGTAGTTTTACATGTTGAATCTGAATATATTGATAGATTTTTAATCTAAGCACATTATAGTCCTATCAATTTTAGTTCACGAAAGATACGCTTTTTTATGCATAATAGTCATAAAAACAAAATATCTATTTAAATTATTTCACCTATATGTTCATCAAAATTGAATCGAATACTGGATAATTTTATACCAAAATGTTCAGCGCTACAAATTGTATAAGCTATGAAAGTTTTAGCGAATTTCGAGATAGTCATCGAATTGACTGATTCGATCTCACAAATTTTGTCATCAAAATTTAGTGAAAATTTCGATAACAAAATAGTTTTTGACCTTGTTCTCTCTAAAATCACAGAAGGAAAGAAAAATAAATTAGTATATCTTGTAGAGCAAGTTCTGCTCTATCGATCTGGCAATGCCGACATTCTTCAAAATTCGAGTTTTCTTAGTGACTTTTTCCAATATTTTTTCTCGTTGACATGTCGTCCTAATGAACGTATATACTGAAAAAAAAACACAAAAAGAATTTCATTTCATAAAGACTCTGACGCAATTTTTCACGAGATCTATGTGAAAACACGATCGAATCTTAACAATTATATTACCAACATGATCAGCGCAAAAAACTCTACAAACTGTAAAAGCTTCAATCGATTTGAGCGAGATCCCATGAAGACATCCATTATCTATCTTTCTTAATTGAAAATTTCAAAATTTTCATTTATTGGTAAGAGGGTGTACATTCTCCCATACATTCCTCATTTTTGTGATTACTGCATGCCATAGCATGTAAAAAATTATTATGTTCTGTTATTTATATACGAAATATAATGCTTTTCAAATGAAGCAAGGGGGAAAGCGCTGAGGTGCTGAACCTACACTTTCTCCCTTGGTTTTTTGAAGACGTGGAGTTGTGTAATTCATTAATTTGGGGGATGTAGGTAAATTAATGAATATTTTAACAGATGCGTGAGATAGTGGGCACAAAGCCGCTTGATTGGCCTTCTTTTAAAATATCTGCACTTGCAATGAACAAAACAGAAAACTCATAAATGAGAGCAATTCATACTATTGTTGCAAAGATACTTAGTATGATCTCTCATTTGTATTGATTATTGCTTTTATAAGAAACTATAATTTACCTTGTTTCGGCAATTTTATTCATATAATATAGAACAATCCGTATACACTAGTCAATGGATGAAATACTCTATCTTTACAGTATCCTATATATATTCGTTTACGAATGTTGACCTTTGATGTAATAACATATAAGCTATGAATCATTCATAGATCGCTAACAGAGAGTTGTGCAGAAGAAGAAGAATACTCCCGCCTTTCGGTAAAGAATTCTTTCCAGAGATAGTTTCGAAAGTCTTATATTTTTTCTATAAATATCGTTAGTTGTAAATCTGCATTAAAAGCCGTCCTAACATCGAGTTTTTTCACTCAATCACTTGAGCTTCCCCACACACTCTAATCAATCATATACTGGCGACAAGGACCAGATTATGTAAGAATGTAGTCAATACGATACTGCAGGAGTAATCCAAGACAAACAGTCGATAGTGACTTGTCCCAGGTCATTTCATTCCATGTCCGATGGCATCTAGGTTCGAACAGAATACCTTAGTAGAGCGTGTCGAACAAATTGAGCAATTAATCACAGTGCTCGTTCCACCTCATTAAAGTTGATTATAAAATACTAAAATGATTTTCCTGACTTTTAGTAGAAGAATTTGTCCTTTTTTCTATATACTTGATGAGTTCTTCTTCAGATCCGATTTCCATATACTGGTTTTGGTTTTATCGATAAATGTGCTGTCCTCGCCCTCACCCTCCAATTTATAATTCATGGAAAATATTTTATTTGTTTCAGAGCAAAACTACTGAACGTCTTTTTGGCGCTGCTTTGTTTCTTTTCTACAGTGACAGGTAGAGATATAAACCGATGCCGTGATCAGCGACGGCAGCAGTGATTGTAGATTGTCTACACCTCTATTTAAAATTTTTTTATTTCTGAGAAATTTTCTGAGGAAAATTAGAGAAAATCATGGGAGAGGGCTCACTAAAAATAAAGCGAATGTGAACGTTCTCGAAAACTGATTCTGCATGTCAAGAAGTTTCAAAAACGAATCATCTATTTTTGTGTCTAGATGATGGCGCCTGAGCTGCTCTGCTTACGTTTTTAGTGACAGCTTATGAAAATAAATTGTTAAGAAAATAAATATTTTATTAGATTTTAAATAGCTGCTGTGTTGAGAATTGAGTAAATACAGTATACGTAGTGAGACTGATTCAGTGCTGTCTCTAAAGAGTATCCACTATTTCTTTTATCTTTACTTATAGTTTTGTTGATTATATTGAACGAACATGCAGAAAATTTTTAATTGCATTTGGAATAAATTTATCTAAATTCACTACTAGTTGATGACCACAATGACCAATGTGATAACTCAGCTAATGGTGAGATTATTGTAAAAATATTTGGAAAAGTTAATGATGCCAATTGAATCATCGATTCTGAAAGGATTTATGTGTCGATGGACACAATGTTCGTACATCGCATTCATTAAACGAGATATCCTTTGAATATTCTTACACATTGTATCTTTTCTTTATATTATATTATACAAGCGTTAAGAGTCTTTGGTAATATTTCATTGTTATTAAGTGTAATGAATGATCATTACTCACTTCTTTTCTCCTTCACCGATTACAATAGACATTCTTTTTCGTTATTGACCATTGGTCGCTTATGCTACATCTAATATGAGCAAGAGAAAAGAATCAGTTAATATACACGACGAGTGAAGAAAAGGTGAAATAATGGTGAACAAAATAAAGGATAAAGAAAGAAGAATGCGTTTGTAAAATAAAGATAGTGTTGAAATAAAGATCATCTTTAACAAGTAACGAAATTACTCAGGTAAAAAAGGTACGATCGTTAACGGTCATATATAATTACATGCGGCGAGAAACAATCGTCGTACACAACCAATGTATACGATTTTATACGTTCAGATACGATCATCACGTACGTCAACATAAACTACTATATGTATGACGGTAGTATACAAATGCATACAGTTGTGTATCAATCGTGCAGTTAGATTCGTTTGTCGACCACACTGTATTGTCTGTTGACTTCAGCAAAGAATTCAATAGAGCGTAGAATTTAAAATAGAGCATTTTAAATTGTAGTTCATTACATTATTTTGAACTATACATTGAACAGTATGTGTTTATGCACTAAAAGCAATTTTATTTTTTTATTTCCAGAAGATTCATTATAATACAATAAAATTCATATATTTTTTTTCAATAGTTTCTTTTTATTTATCTTGACACTGTGAACTAGAATAATATAAGAAGTATTATTTTATTTAAGAAAAAGCTTTTCTATTATTTTAAGCTATAAACGACACTATAATAAAAGATAAGTATTTTTTTATTTTCATTTTCATTTCTAAACTTTTAGATTATTAAACACAATGAAACTAGAAGTAAATTATTATTTTAAATTAAATAAATTTTTTATTATTATTTTAGAGATGTTTCAACGATACAACGAACACCAGATATTTGTTTTAAATTAAATTTTATTTTGGACTGAACCCGACGATCCATTAATTAGTAAGTTTTTCTTTCAAATTAAATAATATTTTTTGTTTATTAGGTTCGATTTACATAAACAGCACAGTTAGAGTAGATATTTATTTCAAACAAAGTACTTTTAGTTTTTACTTTAGAATCATACAAACAGTGCAATAAATAGTAAATATTTATTTTGACAGAGAGATGCGCGAATACAGATACGAAATGTATCGCGAAAAATCACCATCATACAGAGGATGAATACACATTTCCGTCTATCTTGTACTAGCATCTTCCTCCCTCTCGTAGAACATCCAGGCATACTGGTAATAGTCTACGTACTCACAAAAACAAAAAATTCTACAAAGCACCTAGTAATATCTCCTGACCCCTGCTAAATTGTACTGGCACATGGTTATTATGTACGGCCAACAACATGTGCATTCTCAAAATACCTCAAATTTATGAATTTTCTTTTTAGTAATTATTGGTATGTATACGTACATTGCTATGTATTTTTCAACAATATATGTAGTCACAAAAAGCGTAGAATTCTCGAATTTACTTTTTAGCATGTATTGATATGTGCTGGTATGTACTGATTTAAAGTAAGCGCATCTATATATAGTCATGAAATATATATGACATGTAACTATGCTATTGCATCTTTGAAAAATTACACTTAACAATTCTTTTTGTATAACAGTCCTTCAGATAGCAACTCAAATGTGTGCTAAAACAAAATCCCATACTTTGCGTCGCATTAAAAAAACATTCTGCGAAAATGAAATGGTATAAGTCATAATTAATTATGAACCACATTCGCACTTCAACACACTAAGCAGTATTAATACCAGGCATCGCTCCCAATACAGATAACATTGGAACCTTTCATCATTTTGAAACCTAATTATAACTATATATTCCACAGAAAACGTTGACATACTCTTAGAAAAATTACAACTTTCGGTGCTAATCGTACACTCGACAAATCGTATTCAGATGCAATCTCCGATATAGGTTGAAACTCACCGTTTTTGCGTACCGCTAAGTGTGTTGACGTATAGTATTTTGAGGCGATGTGTGTTTTTCCTAACTCTCAATCAAATACAATTTCTGCATGCTCCGTGTGCGTATGTGTTTCCGCCTTCACTATCAGTTAAGTGCAATATGTATGTGTGTGCTTTCGCTGTCACTCTTAGAAGGATGCACCGATACGAGTGCAAATGTATCGCGGAAATAATTATCATTTCCAGCACAATCACATATTTCAGTCTATCATATACTGGCATCTGCTACCCTTTGTAGGATATATGCACATACTAGGCGCAACTTATATACTCCCAAAAAACTAGTATTGTACAATTCATGTACTGCTTTATGCCGGTAAATAAGCATGTATTAAAGAAAATATGTACTCCTGAAAATCTACTCAAATAAACACATTTGTGGAAAACACATGCGGTACATGTCATAATCAATTATAAACCATAGTCTTGCACCAACTCGTAATAATATGTGAATGATCAACTTGAGCTGTATCTAAACTGAAACTCTAGAACTTATGTTCGTTATGATTGAAGCAGAGCTACATAATAAGATAAATGTCTATATATAATCTGATGAAACCATAAAGTTGAGTCTTAATCTCATCCTCAGTCGAAACGGAATGAATTGAAGCCCCTAGATGTGTTCGTCTTCGCCACGTTTCCTGCGAATATGTGTTTACCATCTGTACATCTCGAGAGGACATTTGTTTCCATCAGCGTGAGAATGACATCTAATCTCTGTATGAATTTATATGCATAAGTATCTGACGTGAATGTTCGTGACATAGATGTGTATTTCTAGCTTTATCTCCACTAGCGTGAAATACCTCTGTCTGTTTTGTGCATCTTTGTTTTCACCCTCACCTTCAAGATTAATTGCCTTTATTTCAGATTTATCCGAATGACCTGATAAACAGCAAGCATTCATTGTATTAAAGATTAAGGTAGAGATAAGAGAGAAGTGGGTAACAGAAAGTTGTCCCATACTCTATAAGAAGATGCTTATATGAATACGAGGACAAATGGCATCATATACAACACGACGAAAAATACGACCGCGTACGATCGTACACGATTGTTTATGGCAATCGTAATGCTCGTCCTGAGTAGGCATGAATCATATTATTTTCAGTTATAGTCGGGTCAAATTTTATACAGAATAGTTATGTGGAATTTCACAGATTATCTGTTGAAAAAAATCAGGCCAAAACATCAATAAACAAGAGAGATATCGACAAAAATACTGAGACGATAGTACTTTATATCGAAGAAGTAAAAAATGCCTTTGGTCAAGTTTCTTTAGTTCTTTTATTAACATGATATTTTCTTACAGTTGTTGCAAATTGAGTGTAATTACTGTTCGAAAATAGCTTAGATCTGACTCATAAAGTATGTATACCCAATGACTCCCCATATTTTAGTATGAAAAAATACAAGAGAAATAAAGCGTAGATTGAAACTTATCAAACGCTTAGTTATGAATCATATTTTTTACGCTAATCCGTAAATGACAATAATTGAGTAGTTTTAATTTTTCGTTCTGTGCGATTACTAATTGCCTATTTAAAATAGTGATAAAAACATGCTTCAATAGGGAGCTTCAAGCTTAAATAAACGAACGTATTTATCTATATACATTCGTACCAGCAACTGTGAATGGATGAATGCTTTTCTATTTTTCGTTAACCTTTACTCACGCTCTTTCATAATATCAAATAAAATATTCTTCACAATCAACAAATATTATTATTTCGATATTCTGATTAGACACATCATCGTATTTCACATTGTTTGTTATATATTTTTACACAGTTAAGTTAATTGCCTATATAAAGAACAATGATATTCCTTCACATTTCATCTTTACAAATATTAAAACAAGTAATTTATTTTCAATTTTTTCTTTATAAAGGATTCCAAGATACACCCTATCTATATTGCAACTGAATTAGTCCTTGGATCATATCTGAACATTTTTGTGTTTTCATCAATACACATTAATGAATAAAATAGTATTCTTCTAAATTAATGTGATTAGTTTTTATCTATTTGAATTCATCTCATAAACACAATCAAGCATACAGATTATTTTATATTAGATAGTTTTTATAATGTTTATTTTAGGATCATCTCAATAGCACTATCAAGAATACGTTTTCTTCATGTTGAGGATCCAATGGAGGTAAGAGAACAGGTGTGATGTTAAATCGTTACCTCTTCGTTAACGATCATCGGATGCACGTCGTGTATGATCATGTACGAGGAAAATGAAATAATACATGGATCTTCAGAAATCATTTTCGTATTTTAACTAACAACGTTATATGATATTAGGCAATTCTAGTATACTTGTTCAAATTCACACTGAAAGATCATGTAAAGAACAACAAAATTACGGTGTATACCATCTTTGTCCATAACTGTTATGGTGACATTTAGATCTTGTTTAAGAGAGATTTCACTTGAAGATGGGCCCATTGCGTATATGATGATCCGAAGACATGTCTTAGATGTTGATGCTTGCTATTATCTCTTCACAACTATATTGATATTTGACCCCAACATTTTGACTTTTGTATACCAACACTATGACCTTTCAAACGAAATATCAAATATTAAAATCTAAAGCATACCTGTGAACAATCATATACGTAGTTGGTGACTCTGTTGGCAAAGCCTGTCTTAATCCAAGCTAGTATGATTATATTATTGTTGCACCAGACAAAAAGAGTTCTAACAAATAATGAATAATTAATTTTAGTGTATTATACAGGAATGAGAGAGAAAGGAAGCGAGAAATGCAGTAGAATGAATTGAAGTCATATTTTCAAGTGAGAGTCATAGAATTCCAACTCGATTTATTTGATTACGGAGAGAGTCTTTTCAAAAATAACTAGTTTTTATGAAACTTGACTAAAGAGCTTTGGGATCAAGGTATACAAATCAATAGATGGTTTCTTAATATTCTCAAGTTATTTTCTTCAGTTAAGTCATTCCTAATTGAGATATCACTCATATGTTCTAATTTTTCGATCTAAAAAGGCTTTAATCAAGTTATATGATAAACCTTTATTTTCGATGGTATTCTTCAAACCTCTATGATCATCAAAGCACTTCTCACCATAATTTGATGTTATGATACAGCATTTAATTCCATGAGATATTTATTTAAAAGAAGTTATAAACAAATGCAACTGTCTTCAAGATAAGATGTGCTTATATAATCAGTTGAAGGACTTTCATTTTTTAATCATTGATTTGATAATTATTACATTTCACTGAATATTTTGTTTTTTTCTTCAGATATTCCTACATTTCGTATTACTAGTTTATTCAATTATTTATCATTTATAAAATTTGAATATTACACATTTATAATCATGGAAATTGCATTACATCATAAGATACGAAAACAGCAATGCATACAATACTCGTCATCGAATACCATCACAGTTACTGGATGTAAACAGAGTATTGCATCCTATGCTCAACGAGGAGTTTGGTTCGACGAAAAACTACAGTATAATCTCTCATTATCATCATCTCATTCGAATAACATTCTTCTACCTTTAATAATCAAGAATGGTGCAATGTCGATTGAACATATTCGTTCAACTATTGTTGCTATTCTAGAAGAGCATACCGTTCTTCGAACAGCTTTTCATTTCGATGAAAAATGTGACATACTAAAACAGGAAGTGCAATCGACAGTGGATACTGATAGTTATTCCTTTGAATTAACAAGAAAAAACGTTCAATCAATAGAAGAAGTCGATCATATTCTCAAAAATGAATCCATCAATCAATTCGCAAAATTAGATCACGGATTGCTTGTTCGTTGTCATTTAATTAAATCAAATCTTGATGACGATAAGGATTACTTAAAAGCTAATGATTTAATTATATTTGTCTTTCATCGAATAGCTTTTGATTATAATTCTGCCGGTTTATTCATTAGCGCATTCACACGTGCATATGATCAAATCAAATCTAATATTACAAATTTACAATACATTGATTATACCATATATGAAACTGCACAATTAGCTAATGGAAATCAAAATTTAAAGATAAATAAGGCATATCAATTTTGGTCAAAACAGATGCATGGTTACAATCTCAATGGAACTTGTTTCTTACCAATCACTTCTAAACAACAAACGAAGAATCGTTCTGAACGAATTTGTAGTGCTGCATTTGATCTGGATTCAAATCTAGTAGAAGTACAACTCAAATTTGCATCCTTATACAATGTATCTATGTTCGATTTGGGATTAGCGTGTTATTTTATTTTTCTATATGTACTCAATAACGGTCGAATCAATGATTTATGTATAGCTTGTCCAACGGATAATCGTTCATTGATCGAAATGAAATCAATGATTGGCATGTTTATTAATATATTACCATATAGGATCAAAATAGAACCAAATCAAACATTTAGTAGTTTTGTACAATGTATTCATCAATTATGTATTGATGTTTTTGAACATGCTCAGTTGCCATATCAATTGATTATGAAAGACACCGATGGTTTACATCCACCAAAACTTCCATTTCATTTTCAATATGATTTAATTAACTCTTTATCAACAGAAGAAATAACATTAGAATCAAAAACAAAAGATGGAACATTCGATTTATATACTGATGGAATTTGGTTGCATGGTAATAGTTATGCATTCAATAATCTTACTCTTACAATGATTCACAATAATGATGAACAAAAAACACACTATATTTTTGAATGTTCAATTGATTGTTATGATGAAACAGCAGTATTCGAGATGAGTCAATATTTTCAGAATCTTCTTTCATATCTCTTCACCAAAAGTTCAATAGCCACTGGATTTGATCGAGTTGATCAATCAATTTCAAATTTATCTCTTCTCTTATCAGATGCTAAACAGTTATCAAAAGAATCTTTTCAACAACAATCACCTACAACTAACTTCTTTAGTCTTGGTGGTGATTCTCTTCTACTTCTTCAATTGTCTCAACATTATCAATCTATGTTTAATTTTGATACTGAAGAATTATCATTTCGAACATTCTTTGAACATAATACTATAGCCGAACATGCAAAGTTACTCAAAACAATTGATTTAGCACATACAAAATCAAAACAATGGCATACATTGAATATTAACCAAGGTAAACAGCTCTTTTATCGAATTTTGTGGAACTCCTATATATATATTTGAAGAAAATAATGAGTGCAACTTTTAGGTCGAAGATTTCCGGCTTCTTCCTTTAGAGGTACTTTGTAGAAGACGCGAAAATTTTTAAAGGAAGATCTCTACATGATTCTTGTCAAGTATCGAGAGGTAAACTGAGAAAAGGTTTCATACAATATGCTTCCTATGTTGTCAATTTTCCATCTTAAAAGCCTATGCACGATGATTTCCTCGGTTTATATAAAATTGTATCTCCAAATTGCAGCAGAGTCTCTACTATCACGATCTTCCGGCAACAGTACACAAATTCAAACTCTCATAACTTCTCATATGCGACTTGTGCCTTACCCGATCTCCATATAACACTTCTACTGCACTAGCATTCTCATAAGTCCAGTTGTTAAGATCACTTTAAATGAATGACTTATCTCTATTTCTATCTAAATAAATAGATAAATTATCAACGTTGTAGTTTAGAATGGACTACTTACTCTTGAGATCTGATAAGTAAATGAACCAAAAATATCTAGATAACATATCAATGCGATTATATATAACAAACTACTTACCTTCTACGTATATGAAATGCTCATGATCTTTTTAACTTGCTTATGTAAGCTGATCATGCACTCTGGAGACATTTGGAGTCAAGTGAAGCTTTGTCAAACGCGTGAAAAAATTACAAATAGGAAAGTTAAAATAAAGAGACAATCATTGTGAATATTTTTCATAAAAGAAAGGCCCATATTATTGAAATTTTTTCATAACTCACAAAAAAAATTAAAATCGTTTCTCAATCAGGCCAGGCTGGCAATCCTGAATGAGTACAGACACACTCAATATCATCGGGAAGTGTACATCCATCAATTGTTATTACCTGACATGCGTGAGGACAATTGTGTGTCAGTCCTTACCGTTTTAGCAGCGGCTCCAAATATCTTTTAAAATTTCATGCTTGACAGAACAGTCAGAAAACTATACAACCGGCGTCCAATCTTTTCAGAACAGAATCGATGATCGATCGTTAAAGTTCTAATCTGTTTCTTGTAGGACCAGCCTCATATGCTCAATCACGAATTTGGTTTGAAGAA
>JAJEKB010021185.1:1644718-1668500 GCA_022393335.1 Macrotrachela quadricornifera
ATGATATTAGATGAATACTGATCAAATAGCATAGAAAAATAGAACAGTAGACGCTCTATCTTTTTATAAAAAACGAATTTTTTTTCCAGCTTTGTCTGAGCTAAAAATGTGCCACTGCCACAACTTTTGGAATACTCTAAGTAGCTATCGCTAGTTAAAATAGTTTCAGCATCTTTAAATTACTGTGATGAATTTAAATAGTCATGTGAATCATTAAATAGCTATGGTAATTTGAAATAGCTGTAAGGTATCTAGATTCATGTGACAGATTTAAATAGCCATATGAATGATTAAATAACTATGCAAATGTTTAAATTGCTACGGCAATTTAAAATAGCTGTAAGGTATCTAGATTGATGTGATAGATTTAAATAGTCATATGAATAATTAAATAGCTACAAGATCTTTATATAGCTGTAATCGAATTAAATAGCTATGATAATGATAAATAGTCAGGCTATCTAAATGATTCAACAAAATTATTGTCTAGCGCATTTATTGCTAATTATATATAAAAAAAGAAATTGTATCTCTTTTGAGAATGAGTCGAGATTGTGTAGTGGTACGTTGAAACGAAAGATTATCTTTTTGAAGATTTCTTCCTCGAATACTTGTGCCATCAATACAGGTTCTGTATCTGTGCTAAAAATTCCAGTTGGATCACACTTAATATATTTAGAATATAAAAATTGTAACAAGTGTAGTTCAAGATTTAATTAACATCATATTAACTTTTCTTTATTTTATTAAAAGAATTATTTTGAAATTTATACTTGTCTTTTATTAGATTATCTACAAAATGAAAATAATGATCTTTATTTAATAGAATTTGACAACACTGAAGAATTGTAATTCGAATAACATGACAAGAGATAGCACGATTAATTATATAGAACTGAATGAAATCGCAAATAAGAAGTATGAACAATAAAGATTTACATTATAATTTTCCTTTTTTTTTTATAGAATAAATCATTTGAAAGGAGATCAGTCTACGACAGTTAATCTTTGGGAACGATTTCATACAATAAAGGAAAATAGAAAACCAACTAAAGTCACGGGCCTTCGGAGTTTGGTAAATGAAAATGATGCAGTTTTATAAGACTTTTGATTATGTTATTTAGCTTCGATATGCTACTTTTGTTGACTTATTCTACATATTATTGGCTATGATTACTTCTATAGCATTTGGTATTACTAATCCTTTATTTCTGATTGTTTTTGGTAATGCAATCGATTCATTTATTAATCGAGATATTAGTTTATGTTTATTTAATTTAACTTCTCTAAGTGAAGAATATTGTCCACCAGAAGTTATATTAACATCAACCAATTTGTATACATCGATGTCGTAAGAATCCTTATATAAAACTTTCATAAGAAAAACCAGATTATATATTTAGATTGTGTAATTTTACTGGATCAAATTTTACTATTAACAATTTTAATCTGACAAATGAAACCAAGACTGAAATGATATATTTAATAATCATTGGTTGTGTTAGTGTGATAACTGGTTATATTCAAATGACATGTTTTAATATTTCAGCAGAAAGACAAACTCGAAATATTCGAAAGATTTTATTTGAATCAATTCTTAAAAAAGATATTGTCTTTTTTGATACACATCAAACTGGTGAACTTAATTCAATTTTAACAGATGATGTTAATAAAATTCGTGATGGAATTGGTGATAAACTTGGTCCTCTCATAGAAACAATCTCAATTATCGTAAGCGGTGTTGTTATTGGTAAATATCTTCTACTAAAATATTTATCTGACAAAAAATTTTTAATCCGTTAAAATTTTGTAGGTATGATTAAACAATGGAAATTGGCATTAGTCGTACTATCAACACTACCAATTATAATAATGTCACTCTTAATTTCATCTAAAGTAAGATTAATTTACATTAAGAACTACCATCATTTGTCTGTTTATCTGTAGATTATTGCTAGATTAACTGATATTGAGCTAAGAGCATATGGAAGAGCTGGTACGATTGCTGAAGAAGTAATTAGTTCAATTCGTACTGTTTTATCATATAATGGGCAAGAAAAAGCAATAGAACGGTTTTTACCATATTATTAAAATGATCTAGAACTGTTTTTGTTGTGAGTTACAATTTTTAACATATAGGTATGAACAATCTCTTAATGATGCCAAAAAGAACGGGATTAAAAAAAATGTCGTCAACGGTATTACATTGGCTATACAATCGTTTCTTTATTATGGTATATTTGCGTTAGGTATTCTTTCTCAATCGACTTTATTATATATATCTGCGAATTTTTTATTATAAGGATTTTGGTATGGAGCAAAACTTATTCGTGAAGAAAACTGCACTGTTGGCAATGCTTACACTGTAAGTATCAAGGAATAACGTAGATTTCATCAGTATTTAATGATTATTTATTCTATTGTGCAGCACGTGAAACTCAATATAAATATAGCATTGAAATGTAGAGATAGAAATTTGAACTCTGACAGACATAAATATAAAATCGAACTCTACTAAAGATTTAGTGTGAAATACGATTGAATATACATTGACAATCGATGATTATTCCCAAATAGAGAGACGCATCGGTGATGGATACCGATTCAAATTATCAAACTTAAAAACTACGGAAAATACTCGAAAAGGGGTTTTAAAATAGGCACGATCAATTACAGACTATTTTCTTTACATACCTACTTAGGAATTCCAATGATAAAAACGATGATTGTAGCAATTATGGGTGATAAAATGTGCGTATTGTACTTTCGTTTCCACTTATTTTATAAAGAAGCTATTTTGAAAATATTCTGATATTGGACTAGAAAATGAACAATAGATTTAGAATATTGCAGTTCATTTCACTTTACATCAATTTACTTTTCCAGTAAAATTGACTTACTTAATTTTATAACCGAGAATTAGTTATTTTTCTATGGTTTTACAAAATAAAATAACGATACAATGTCTTGAGGGTGTCTCCAACATTCGGGTTAATAATTAGTCGATAAATTTATTATGTTAAAAAGTCTAAACGATAACTAATGATGATGAACTAAACAAGTAACGCTCGTTCGTCTCCAATCTAAAAAACCTGATCGATTGAAATTGCACCTTTCTAGAGCCTAATCGGATACTGCTGACATTTAATTGGATGAAAATAGGCGTTATGAAATCTAGTTCAATAAAATTAGATCCTGCTGAAATACGATTGGTAGATGCTAGACCTTCCTCAAACCTGATAGAACAAAAATAGGAGTCTCTCAAACCGGATTAGAAGAATTTAGGCACTTTAGAAACTTGTTTGTGAAGGATGTAACATACTACTGAAGGCAATATTTTTTTTTGACATTGTGCGGACGCACAAGCAATCAAGTAGCAAATAATTTACTCTTGCTAGACTTTTCTCTACGAAAAAGAGAATAACTTAATTGAGAAAAGGGTGGATTTGAGTTGGAAATTTCTATCGTTTTTAATTATATAGTTTGTTGAAAAATCGTTATCTTGTTTCAGAAATTTTCTCTAAATGTTCCGTTGTTTTAGTTTTCGAATTATCGTAATTGATCGAATTTGAAAGATTACTCTTTAGCTTTAGTTTAAATTTATAATTTAAAGTGCCACCCCTACTAAAAACCTACTTATTATAGGTAAAGAGTACAAAAAAATGAATATTTCTCTTGAAATTCCTCAAAGCTAGACAGTTAATTCCATTTTTCAGAAAATCAGATTTTTGAGCAAAATCATGGAGTCTTCTCCGTTTCTTTCTTATAAACGGCTAGAGTGATAAGGCTCAAATTTTTTTTTATGAGTACTAAGTCAAAATTAGGATATGTATTTTTTTTCTTTGAAAAATATCGTTTGTAGTACATAGGGAAGAAAAAACAATAGAGGTACTTTTTTTTCGTCAATGATACCGTTTTCGTAAAAGCATTTAAATTTCGTAGAAGCGATATTTTTTAGAGAATAAAAAATACGCACCTCGATTTCGACCTAGTGCTCATCAAAACATTTCAGCCTTATCATCCTAGCCGTTTATGAGAGAAAGAGAGAAAACTCCGTGATTTTGCTCAAAGACTTGATTTTCTGATAAATGCAATTTACTTTCCGTTTTTGAGAAATTTCAAGAGAAATATCGAGTTCTCATGTATTTTTTATCCATACTAGATTACAAAAATATAAATCAACTCTACAAAGCAGAATATATGGTGAATGTACATGTATTCAAAAATTAATGAGATAAATCTGCTCCTATATTTTTTTGGTTGTTCACATTGTTTCTATGATTTGTATGGATAATATAACATAATAATTAAAATGAATAATAAGACTACTCGAATGTATACACAAATAAGTTTTTAAGTTTGTTTCACTTGAATAGAAATAATATTTGATGTTGTAAGTAATTTATGATATTTAATATTTGGTCCTTTAAAATATGATCTATATGTTTATTTTCAACAGTATAATGTGTTTGAGAATGAGAAAGATGAGCGGATACAGCATTGAGGATTAGCTTGCATACATGAAGTGGTGAATGTATCATTGAAGTATGCTCTTCATCATAATATTTATTGGATTTTCAAATAATAGTTTGATTATTATCAATGCGAAATAAAACTTTTAATTGTAAATCATATAAAGAATATTTTCTGTATAATAGACATCGATAAATGATTTTCGTATGTTTAGCAGTTAATTGTTAACGTTTAATTGATAAATTATTGATGAAAAATTACGATTTAAGATAAATATTTACTAAAAACTGATCAAAGTTTCAAGCAATTGAAGTGCTCGAAACTAAGGATACACCGGTAACGATACGCCACCGGTATAGTTTCAAATGTGCTCCTAGAATAGCACATTTTACAATATAGCTGCCAATATTAATTGAGCTTATGCACCAAATTTAAAATCATTTGGTAAGCTGCTCTTCTTTATACTAATAGAATCAGATCACGTATAGTTGTAGTGGTCCTGGTGATATATACGAAAATTTTAGGGAGATTCTAGTTTTCTATACTCATCAATGTTCTTAGTTATGAAAACGGCATTGATGATATTATGCCATTTATATCTCGTTACCCAGAAAGGGCCGAAAGATGAAAATTTTAAGGTAGGTACAATTTCATATGGCCTATAATCTGTGGTAGTCAGAATCGAAACGTGTTGGCTCAAAAACCTCAGGTTTTTCAGAGACTACCAGTAAAAAGAGCAGCCAAAACTCTTTCTGTAATTGAATTTTCAAAGCAAACGAGAGAGATTTCGAAAAGTTATACAAAGATTTCGTAGTAAAATGCACATTTTACTTGTGAAATTTTCATGGCTTCAAGATGCATCTTAGCTCACTCCATTTTCAAATCCAAATAGTGCATCTTGTAGATTTCGATGAGCTCTACAAAACTATGTATCTTGATTTTTGAAATAGGTATCTTATTGATAATTAGCTTCGAAGTATGACATCTAAAAGCATGAGGAGGTCGGATCGTGAAAATGACTTTCTTTATTGAAAAAGAATGAAGCAACTAGGTAAAAAGTGGTGTACCATTCTAAAAATGGGCGCTCTACACTATGGTGGAAATCATGTTTCACGCTTGCAGTAGGAGGATAGTTACATGAACTTTCTGGACAACTTGATACCGGTGTTTCTTCGTATACTGGTGAATTTTATTGTGACGTCACCTACTGTATTTCTAATTGTTTAATTGTAAAAATTAGAAAAAACCGGTTTTGTGCCTCTATTTCATTTTGGTTACATATCAGTAAAGAAACGTTTTAATGGCAATGTCTAAAGATCACATGTAGAAGTGTAGCTCAAACCTAGAAGAAAAATCGATTTTTTTCTAATACTGGACTGGTACATCTCAACTCAAAGTATAAATAGTTCTATTGAAAGATAAAAAAAATTATACATACATCTTATTGGTATACTTAAAAAGTCTTATAAAAATATAAACTAGATACGTATTACAAGCGCTATCTATTGGCTTTAATTAAGTTTTAATTTTTCATAAAATATATATTCTTCCTTAGTTATATTCAACTCAGTTCAGTTATTTTTTCAGATTCAGAAAAAATTTCCCGCTCACTATCAACTGTCATTTATTCATTGATATATATATATATATATAATTGATTGTTCTAGGTTTTTCTAGCAGTTTCATCTGCTATATTTAGTTTGAAGAATATTAATCCACAATTGCAAGCATTAATACAAGCTCGATCAGCTATATATAATGTACAACAAATAATTGACAATGTAACTTAAATTTATTTATTTATTTGAAATGTATATAGATAATCAATTAACTTTTCTTGTCGATAATTTAATAGGTATCAAAAATAAATCTTGATTCATCAACAGGTCTAGAAAAAGATGATCTTATTGGTGACATCGAATTTTCACATGTCCATTTCTCTTATCCATCACGAGAAGATGTTCCAATTCTTACTAATCTATCATTTGATGTCAAATCCGGTCAAACAGTTGCTCTTGTTGGTTCATCTGGTTGTGGAAAATCTACATGTATACAATTGTTACAACGATTCTATGATTTAAATTCAGGTTCAATTTTAATTGATGGAAAACAAATAAATGAATACAATGTAAAATTGTTACGACAACAAATTGGTGTTGTTAGTCAAGAACCTATTTTATTTCATACATCTATTCGTGAAAACATTCAATTTGGACATGATTCAGCCACTAATGAAGAAATATTTCAAGCAGCTAAAATGGCCAATGCACATAATTTTATTATGACACTGCCAGATGTGAGTATGACATGTCTGTGAAACACGATTTAAAACTGGATAGGAATTGACCAGAGATTGTCTTTATAAAGCTAGTTAGTTTATTGTTCATACGAATTATTATAAGGTAAAATTAGTCGTTTATGAGCAGGTCAATAAGCTAACCACTGGAATGAACGTAATTTTTCTTGATCAATCAAACACAGAAGCGAGTAAATGTGTTATTATTTTGAAAGTATTTGTTAAACATCTTTTGGCAGTACTGTGTTTCAGATTTTTATTGTATTGGAATTATTTTAACAACTCTTTTGTATTATCTTCCATATTTATTAATAATATTTTATCTAGAAATATGAAACTCAAGTGGGCGAAGGTGGAGCTGCACTCTCTGGTGGACAAAAACAAAGAATCGGTTAGTAAGAATATAGTTTATAATCGGAAACCTTCTCTTATTGAATACTTAAGCTATTGCTCGAGCTCTTCTTAAGAATCCAAAAATTTTACTTCTTGATGAAGGTAAAGTTTTATTGTTATTTCTAATTCTTGGAAAATGGACATTTGCTTGCTGTCTGTAGTTTCTCTGAAAGTTTAGCTAAAATATCATACTAAATAATAATTATTGAAAATGAAATATTCGTCATTGGCGACAAGAAAATATTACAGAATCAACACCAACAAACATTGCCTTTCCTATTATTCATCATCATATACCATTCTTACTAAACTATATGTCGCGAGCAAATGTCCTAGACCTCTAATTCTTATCTTTTCTATTTTCGTTCTAGCAACTAGTGCACTTGATTATGAAAGTGAACAGATTGTTCAAGAAGCTTTAGATCGTGCTACTCAATGTATTGTTTTTTTTTTTTCATAAATATATCAATTTCATTTAACAGATTTATTTTATTCTATAAATAGCTCGAACAACAATAGTAATTGCACATCGTTTATCAACGATTCGAAATGCTGATAAAATCATTGTTATGCATCAAGGAAAAGTAATTGAAGAAGGTGATCATCGTACATTAAGAAAGATTCGAGGAAAATATTATCATCTTGTTGAACAACAACGTTTTTATCAAGCTGAAGAAGAATCAAATTTTGAATATTCAAATATTGAAGCAACTCGACTTTCATCAATAAATAGTGTAATTTCATCTAAATTGACAGGATTAGATCGAAAAAAATCTTCGATAGAAGATGAGAATTTCGAAATAGAATATGATGACGAAAAACTTCGAACAATAAAAGTGATTTAAGAAAAAGTAAAAATTGAACAATTGATATAAGAATTATTATTCTAGAAGAAAAAGCAAAACATAACATTATTTATATTACAAATGAATAAACCAGAATGGATACTGATCGTAATTGGATGTGTAGCAGCTTGTTTAAATGGAGCATTAGAACCATTTTTAGCTGTTATTCGAACTAAATACACTGTGGTAAATAATTATTTAACATTTTAATTTTGATAATATTATTTCTTTAAAAGACTTTTCAAGAATGTGATAAAAGTGTTCAAAATCAACAAATAATTATTTTTTCTTTATGCTCTTTTGGTTTAGGAATTGGAGGTTTAATATTCCAATCATTTCAAGTATATATTTCGATAGATTGAATAACAAAAATTTCATATAAATTTTCTTGTTAGAGTTACATGTTTGCTCGTTCCGGTGAAACTTTAACGAAACGATTACGTTCAAAAGCATTTCGTGCTATTCTTTGTCAAGATCTTTCATATTTTGATCAAGCAGAACATAGTACTGGTGCATTATGCACACGTTTGGAAACTGAAGCATCAGCTGTAAAAGGTGCAAGTGGTGTTCGTTTTGGTTTTCTTTCTCAAAATTTAGCATCAGTAGGCATAGGTCTTATCATTGGATTTATATTTTCTTGGCAATTAACATTAATTACAATCGCTTTTCTTCCATTAGTTATATTTGGAATGTATGGACAAATGCGTGTAACAGCTTCGTTTCAAAACAAAAATAAACCATTTATAGAAGATGCTGGAAAGGTATAAAAATAATATATATTTAATCTATATTCTAATTAATCATAGAGAACTATAAGATAATTATATACTTGTGTTTATGTGAAAGATTTTCAAGTCCTTTCAGAATTGAGAATATTAATGGTTTTTAAAAAAGTTGTAAAGTATAAAAGATGTTTTTGCAAATCTCTCAGTGCATTCAAGCATTGATGAATAAAATCTTGAATTTTCGAAGAAAACACTGGAAGTCAAGGAAATAAAAGATACATCCTTCGATAGTTCTCAACGAAATCTATTCAATTTTTTTTAAAAAGTACCTTGGATATGCCAAGAGTAGTAGAATCTATTAAAACGTAAGATTTTTACGAGAATTCTCGATAGAAAATAGTGAGCGCAAATTTTGATTCGAGGTTTCGTCACGTTCTCCCTCCTTCACGAAAAGAAGTGGTTCAGGTAAACGAATAGATTTCTCTGGCTACAAGAGTTGATCAATATATATGTTTTTATATTGATAAAGGATGAACGAATACACTTTCCTAATATAATGAAAACATGACGTGATAGTGTTCGTATCACTTAGACCATTTTGGCACTGACCAAGAACTTCCAAAAGTATTTTATGGATTTTAGTATTCTTTTATACAACTCCATTAATGTGAATATGATGGGTTTTGATATTTAATGCAACAAAATGACTTTATCATAGATGTTATAGAGTACGGTGATTGTATTATTGATGAATCAGAATCAGAGTAAGAGCAGTTCAAAAAGTATGAAATTATCAGGTTCTAACATTCGACAATAATTAAACAATTATCTTTGAAGTACAACTCTTGTTTGTCAGAGAGTAATCATTTCATGTGTAGTATATCAATACAATACAAGACATAAGAGTTTTGTATGATCACAATGAAAAGGTAATCATTAAAAAGTAGTTCACATAAACTTATTTTCTAGATATTTCTTCGTCTTTCTGTGAGCAGGCGTAAATCAAATGCTCAAGTTCCACTTCGCCTCTATTCAATTAACAATTCTTTTAAAGATGAGTTTTTTTTATGTACTAACTCGACTTAAATGAAATATTACAGATCTTCCTTAATATTGAACATCAACAGTGTCGTATACTATCTTAATAGTAGTAGAGAAATTCCTCATTAGAATCTGATTGGCTGATGAAGTGTTGTGCATGTAAAGCTTTTTGGATTGAAGAATTTCGATTGAATGCTTTTTAAAACTTCTCATTTATTGCAAGTTAGATTTTTTTAGTCATGATAATCACAGTTATCATTTCTCCTACATTTTGATGATCGAAATGATCAGAATTAAATGTTACCTTATCATATCTGATTTGTTTGAACTATAAAGAGACCTTTCGTCTTTGCAAGTTTAGATGTTTATTTTATATTGATTAGGTAACTGTAGAAGCCATTCAAAATATTCGAACAGTGGCTCAACTAACAAAAGAAACTTATTTTAATAACAAATATTCTCAATTATTGGATATCATCTATCGGTATTTGTATTTGTTTTCTCCATTGATCAAACAATAAAGATTCATTTAGATCAAATGTCAAACAAGTACATCTTTCCAGCCTTTTCTTCTCAATATCAACTTCGTCAACATTCTTTGCTTCAGCAGCTCTCATATCCGTTGGTACTTCACTTATTAATCATGGTAGAATTACATTTGAGGATATGTACATGTAAGACAAAAATCAAACATCATTCTTATCAGTTATTTTTTAAACAAATCATGTATCTTAACTTTGTAGGGTATTCAATGCTGTAGCTGTCGTTGCTGAAATTGTATCTGAAACTTTAATATTGTAAGTTTTCAATTATAGAAAGTGTGCGACAATTTTTTTTTTTTGTAAAAAGAAAGACATTAAGAAACGCAAAAGGAAAAGCTCATTCAGTCATCTCACTCATTTCTATCTATTCAAATGGCTCGAAATGATCTCTTTTCCGCTTTGAAGAAATTTCAAGAAGCAAAAGATTTGTTTTGTTTTAATGATTGATCAATCAGTTAGATGAAGAACTGATAGTCGGTAGATACTTCAATTTTGATTACATGTAACAGTCAAAGGATGTATCTTACTCTCTTTCGATTTTCAAAATAAACAAAATTAGAAATTATATTAAACTTTTGTCGTCTACTTGATATATGTAGAAGATAATAGAAGTTTTGTGTTATAGATCTCCAGATTATAGAAAAGGTATTGAAGCTGCTGAAGAAATTTTTGACCTATTGAATCAAAAACCTCTGATCAATAATGAATCAAAAGATGGTGATGAAATTGTGAGTGAACATTATTAGAAATAATTCAAACATATCAAATTTTTTGTTTGATAGCCTAATTTTACAGGACAACTAGAGTTCAATGATATTTATTTTGCATATCCAAATAGACCTGAATCATTCGTTCTCAAAAGATTTAAACTTAAGATCAACGCTGGTATTTGTCTTCTCTTCTTTCATATTCATTAAAATTTTTCATATTCTTTCTAGGTCAAAAATTAGCACTTGTTGGTATGTTCGATGAATTCAATCATCGTTCAGTGAAATCTTTTGTTTGATATAGGTACATCTGGTAGTGGAAAATCAACAACATTTCAATTAATTGAACGATTTTATGATGTAAACAATGGGCAATTAGTAAAAGAAATTTTTCTTTTTCTTTTCTCTATCAATAATTTCTTTTCTATTATAGTTAGCTGATTCAAAAGATATTCGAAGTCTAAATTTACATTGGTATAGATCACAAAGTATGTAAAAATATATCTTTTTCTATTTTATCAATTGAGAATATTAATTCATTTATTTAGTTGGTATTGTTTCACAAGAACCAGTTCTTTTTAACATATCAATTCGGGAAAATATTGCTTATGGTGATAATAATCGACAAGATATTCCATTAGATGAAATTATAGAAGCAGCTAAAAATGCAAATATTCATCAATTTATTCAACATCTTCCAGATGTAAGTCATTCATTGTTTATTTATGTTTTTCTAAATAAATAAATAAATAAATATTCTCGTATTATTAAAATAAAAGGGATATGAAACATTATGTGGTGCAAAAGGAATTGAACTATCAGGTGGACAAAAACAAAGAATTGGTGAGATAATTATAATATTATTTTCAAAACAAAAAGAAAAGAATTTATCTTGTTTGTAGCTATTGCTAGAGCATTGCTTCGAAATCCAAAGATTCTATTATTTGATGAAGGTAAATATAGAAAATTTGATCTTATAATTATTGTACTAAATATATATGTGTATTTCTTTAGCAACAAGTGCTTTGGATAGTGAAAGTGAAAAATTAGTACAAGAAGCATTAGATCGTGCTCAACAAAATCGAATATCAATCACCATTGCACATCGTTTACCAACAATTCAAAATGCTGATATGATTTGTGTTATGCATAATGGAAGAATTGTTGAAAAAGGTATTCACGAAGAGTTACTTGCACTTGGGGGTCGTTATTATCAATTGGCACATGGAAACTTGAGACGGGAAAGCAAAGAAGATGCAATGGACGATGAAGAATAAATTATAATTTTTGTCCTCTGTTCTTTGTTCGATTGTAACAACTTTTTTTTCGAAATTATACAAAAATTCCTGTTTTAGTTAATTTAACGAATATAATTTCGCCCATTTTTTTGTTTAATCGTAATCTTGGAATAAAACCAAGAACAGAATTTAAAGTTTGTTCTTTTTCAATTGTATTAACCGAACATTTTATTTCTTTCATCAACGTTGTCCTTTGTTCTTATATAACTCCAATTAATAGTCTCGGTCAATTTATTCTATACTCTACATTAGGGGTGGCACTTTACTTTTACTTTTTGAAAAAGTAAATAGGTAAAGTAAATAAAGTATTTACCTTTTACTTTTGTAAAGTAAATGTATTTACTGGTAAATGCATAATTAATTTCGTTTATTTTAGGTTTATACAAAAAATCCTTCACCAATTCTACTCATTTGGAGTAAGCTGTAATTATGTTTCACGAAACGTTTAAGTTTTCGTACAAATCTGTAGTGCGTTGAAACATTCAAAAGATGAATATTTTTGTTGATCTCAGACCTTATTTTTATTTCTATGTGGTCTAATGGTCTGCCACTTGAAGAGCAATTACATTTGCTAAGATTATATTCGATCTTCTGCAATGAGAAGCTTCAGGAATTTATTCATTGATTTCATTACTTAATATCTCTCGAAGATTAACTATCCAGCTTTTTTGTTTCATCTATTTGAGTTTCCACGTTGTGTAACGCTCTTGAACGTCTT
Source organism: Macrotrachela quadricornifera (assembly GCA_022393335.1). Lineage (NCBI taxonomy): Eukaryota > Metazoa > Rotifera > Eurotatoria > Philodinida > Philodinidae > Macrotrachela > Macrotrachela quadricornifera. The sequence goes on from JAJEKB010021185.1 coordinate 1,657,757, forward strand.
TTTGTTTGTTAAGTTTTTTAAATAAAATGTGTCATTTGTCACATTATAATTTGATGGAAGCTGAATAGAGCGCTCTTTTCATCGTGGTTATCTTTTTATAACCGATAAGCCAGTATTTCCGCTTTTACATTGAATTCACTTTAAATTGATCATAACACATAGTGCTTATAATCATGTTGATTTTTTTGTAAAATCGACCCATGTGCTTAAAACCGCTTCAGAACCGTCGGTTAACCGCGGTTGACCATCCGATTAACTGGGCGGTTAACCGTCCGGTTAACTGCAGTTAACCGTTAAAATTTCGGTTAACCGCGGCTTACCTCTTTCCACCGATGGTTATTTTTCATTGTAATATGGAGATATTTGGTTCCACTCTAGCTTGTAGCAAGATTTATTTTAATTCATGAAAATCACTTATTACATACATGAACAAGATAAAAGCACTTTTAAACAAAACATAAAAAAATTATGTTAAATCATCTGCCTCATACATGTTCAAGAAAAAACAATTTTCTCTACGAACGACAAACATCTCAGAAACGTCTAAGAAGATTACTTCACACACAAAAACGTCAGTAAAAAGTATAGGTGCATAATGTAATTATATGAGTCAAGTGAAGAATGAAAGACAAATAAAAAAGAGACAGTGTGAAAGTGTAAAAAAACCATTTAATACACATTCTACTTCAATAAGTATCTCATATATTTGTTCGATCTAAATATTGTTCTGTTTCTTGTGACATTGATGTAGCAGATTTAACGTTAATACTACTGTTTTTGTACTTTTTTATTTCATTTCTTCGCTTCTGAAGAATACTTTCGTGCACACTAGGCCATTCCATATCAAATGTTTCTTGGTTCAACTTGAATCTTGATCGAACAGTTTCTAGATAAAGCAGTACCTATAACTACAAGGTAGCGCTCATCCTACGGATTCGCTGACCCTTTTCTGAGAGAAACTTTAGTGTGATTATTATTCAAAATAATTTTCATATGGATTATCTTATATTTCAATCCCTTTCATTGCACGAAAGCTACGAAAAGAACACTCACTCTAGAGATGATAGTATTATAGAAATTTCCATATATCTATTCATATATAAATGACAAGCAAACCTCAAGTTTGAGTCTTTGTCTTCGATTGATTTTGATCAAGTCTAGTACAGATATCTGACTATATTCAGTGATTTGGACGTCATATTTTCTAATCCTAAATTCTGTCTTGTTTCAACAAAACGGAGAGATAAATATTCATGCCTTTTTAGGCGCAATATTTATCACTATACGACTGTTTCTTTAAAAGGAAATTAGATACAGTTCAGATGTTTCGGTTTGTTTATCAAGTCCAATAACGTGACCAGGAGGCGATCACTCCAAACCAGAATTCCATGAAAAAATTTTTTTTCCAAACTAGAGAATTCCGACCAACTTTTTAAAGGTTTAGGATGACACGACTACATATCTATTTCTGCTTACGCTACACTAAGCAAATAACACTATGTTAGTATTCAAGATTCCTTTACTGGATATGCTCTGTTACATAAAATGTCGAATAAAGAATTATTTTTCCTAAAGAATCGAGTTTCTTGAGAATCTATTAAGGTACCTAAAATTTCACTCATTACACTTATGCTAAACTTTTTCAATCAACGACTAATCGTTCGTCGGCCACTCACGACTAGCCGTTTCCATATTTAACACCGCTACATCCTTTAATATTAGTTTAGGCTTCAACTGAATAGATGCATCTCGTTTGAATTCCTCTCAAAAGCGTACTGAACATTTGTTAATACACTCACTAAGAAACAAGTAACGCTCGTCTGACGACTCACTCAGCTCTTTCTCGTAGAAATCGTGTTTTGTAAATTACCGTCAAGCTATTCATTTCTAAAATTTTAAAAAATCGAAGTCAGATTCAAGTTCCTGGACATTAAGGGCCACTGACCAAACTTCATAAAAAACAAATGCTTTTTGTTAAAAATTTGTTGTTTGTTTAAAAACTTGATCGTCAAAAAATTTTTATGCAACTGACTTCAGATTTGAATCTCTCGTCCTTGATTACCATTCGGTAAACCCTTATAAAAAAAAATTTTTCTGCAAAAAAAGTGATCCATTGTGTAAAAAAATGAATCCGAAAAAATTTTTCGAAAAACTAACTTCAGATTCGGATTCCTCGATGCCGATTACCCTTCGGTCAACCCTTATAAAAAAAATTTTTTTTGCAAAAAAAATGGTCCTTTGTCTAAAAAAAATGATTCTCAAAAAAATTTTAAAAAACTAACACCAGATTCGAGTTCCTCGACCCCGATTACCCTAGAGTCAGCTGTTTTTCAATCAAAGTATAAAGAATTGTGAAAGATAAAATTTTGCTGCAATCTGATTGGATTAGACAAACAAACGAACAAACAAACTTTAAGCATTTTTAGCCACCGGATTAAACGGTGTATAACCCTTTCTTTCAGAAAAGGGAATATTAACTCCATTACAAAACACAAAGACGAACTTCTTGTCAGATTCTCAAATTACGACATCATCTCTGTAAATGAAACTAACCTGAAAAGAGATCTTCCATTCTCTCTTAAAGGTTACAACATCTTTAGAAATGATAGAGTAGGAAAACCAGGTGGAGGAGTATTATTAGCGGTCAAAGAACACATTAAATGTGACGAAATTATCAACAAAACAGTTGAAAAAGATGAAATAATATCTATTCAAATTAAAACAACAGCATTAGAATCAATACTTATTGCTTCAATTTATGTACCACCAACAGCCAAACTACAATGTAAAGTCTTCCACGAACTCTACGATTTAAATAAAAATTGCATCATAGTAGGTGATCTCAATGCAGCATTATATCAAATGGGATCGAGAAAAACAAATGCAAGAGAAAGACAGCTGCAAGATTTAATTAACAAAGGCTTTATAGATTGCATCGACGATGGTAGTGCAACATTCTAAAAAAATAATTATGAAGAAAAACTTGACTAGATACTAGCCAGTCAACCACTTCATACAATTATCTCAAATGTCGATACCCATCCAACAATAGGTGTACAAGGTGGTCATAAACCTTTAACCTTTGATATTCCAATTGGAGTACAACCAAGACCAGCATCTTCAAGAATATCATTAAACTTTAAAGCAGCAAACTGGATTAAATTCAGAAGCAAACTAAATGAACAGCTGATGTTATGGGACAACACTCGCCAATTAATATCAACATCAGACATAGAAGAATATTCATCCTTTATCACGAACAGTATTACAACAACAACACAACAAGCCATACCAACATCTAAGCAAATCATCACAAATTTTACACCAAGTGAAGATGCTTCACGTCTCATTATACTTAAGCATCAAGCTTATCGAAAATGGAAAAAGACCGGCAGTGCTGTAGATAAACAACATTATTACAACATCAAGGTGCTACTGACCAATTCACTTAGGAATGACAGAAGACATAACTTTAAGAAATTAATGTCGTCTCTATGTCATAAAACAATGTATTCAGATTCAGTATGGCTTACTGTTGGTAAGTTCCACAATAAAAGGATTAAGCTAACATTTCCAAACACTATACAGTACGACAACGCATCAGCAACATCAGATAAGGAGAAAGCAGACCTATTTGCGAAATATTTTCAAAATGAAGTCTACTTTCAACCACCTGATACACTGCCATTTCATGATCAAATTACACGACAAGCAAGCATCATCAAGAACAGGAATAACATCATATATAACAAAAAGAAGTGGAAGAAAATTACATCACAAGAAGTTAAGTGCAACATAAAACAACTCCGAAACAGCTCCACAGGTCCCGACAACATACATAATAGGTGTTTAAAAAATCATTCAAAATTACTTATTGATCACCTAACAAACCTATTTAACCCGATCCTGAATGTGGGCTACATACCAAATTTATGGAAAAGTGCATATATTATTCTACTATTAAAACCAAAAAAAGATAAGAAACATCCTTATAGTTATAGACCAATTAGTCTACTTAGTTGCATGGGTAAACTATTGGAGAAAATAATGAAACAACGACTGATGGTAGAACTGGAACGACGGAATATCTTACCAGAGCATCAAGCTGGATTCCGTTCAAAGAAAAGCACAATCTATAACATTGTCAGATTAGAAAGATATGCACAAAAACAAATTCATGGTGATCAAAGAAGACGTCATGCAGCAGTTATTTCATTCGACATTAAAGCTGCATTTGACTCGGTCTGGCATGATGGCCTTATCTACAAATTAAATGACTTACGACTACCACATTACTTAATCAAATACCATATATCATTCCTCAACAATCGAACTGCTTCAATACAACTGGAAAATACGTTATCAAGACCATTCAAGTTAGATAATGGTACTCTGTAAGGATCACTATTATCTCCATTATTATATATCATCTACACTTCTGACTCAATGAATGATATACCACCACACATTGAACATGATCTCTTTGCCGACGCCACCGCTTTATGGACATCCTCAAACACATTAACTAGTCTAACATCCAGACTACAACAGTTCACAGATGCTTTTCAAAGTTGGTGCAAAGTATGGAAACTGAAGTTGCAACCAACAAAAACCGAATTGATTCACTTCAGCATCCATCCAAGGAAAAAATATAAAAATCCAGTAATGATTAAAGTAGAAGACACAATAATTAAACCACTAAATTCAACCAGATACTTAGATGTTATCATCGACAAAAATTTAAACTGGAGGTGTCGCCTACGTCACATAGAAGCAAAAATAAATAGTCGTATTAGTCTTATACGACTCTTATCAAAGGCAGCCATTAAACCAAATGACACTACTATGATTAACACATTTAGAGCAATAGTACGAACCATTATTACTTATGGATCGCCGGTTCTACTCACAGCCAGCAACAAAATTTGTGATCGTCTGCAAATCATTCAAAACAAAGCACTTCGAGCTGCACTCAGTTTACCAATATATACGTCAGTAGTCTACATCCACAAAATTAGTAACGTGCCCAAAATCAAAAATTATGCAACAATACTACTTAATAAGTCCATCCAAACAGCAATATCAAATAACGACAATATATCGAAGACACATATGCAAGATATACTTCAACAAATATGAAATATGTCATCCAGCTATTTCTTTTACTTATCATTCATTCCTATATCGAATATGGAGCGGTGTCAATGCAATGGCATATTCATTTATATCGTTCAGCAAATTCTTTTTCGCCATTCTTCATTCCCATATTTAATATGAACATGTGTCAAACAATTTGCTGATTTGTATTTATCATCCAGCAAATTCTTTTTCCCGTTCTTCATTCTTATATACAATATGAAGATGTGACAATCAATTTGCCTGTTCGTATTTATCATTCAGCAAATTAATATCTTGAAGACTCTTCTTCAAGATACATTCAACAAAATTAAAGAAATCACCTTACCATGTACTTAATATCTACATCGAGATACTAGACTATTGATTGGTGGATCATTTCAATGTTAAAAAAGTTATATCGGATTCACACACTACGAGTTTGTTTTATATATAACAAGAAATGTGTAAATCCATATGCTTATAAAACTTTGTCATCCAGCTGTTTCTTTTATTCATCATTCATTCTCGTATCGAATATGGAGCTGTGACAGTGCAATTACATATTCGTTTATATCATTCAGCAAATTATTTATTATCTACTCCATTTTTATATTCAATATGAAGATATGTAAAACAATTTGATTATTCATATTTACCATTCAGCAAATTTCTTTTATCGTTCTTCATTCTTATATTCAATATGAAGAGGTGTCAAACAATTTACCTATTCGTACTTACCATTCAGATATTCATTTACCCTACTTCATTTTCATATTCAATATGAGGTGAAGTAGGTCTACCGGCTTATTCAAACACCATCGATCAATGTCTTCTATTTACTTTACTTCATTTTCATATTATATATGAAATGAAGTAAACCTATCGGCTTATTGAACTATTACTTATTAATGTTATTCATTCATCTTACCTCACTCTCATATTACATATGAAGTGTAGTAAAGTTAATGACTTATTTGCAGAAAAACAATCATTGAACTTATCTTTCATTACTCCATTCTCATATTCGATATGAAATGGTGTCAATCTTTTTCATTATTTTTTCTTGTTTTATTATTCACTACTTTTTCACTGTTTCATATCTGTGTTATCTATCTATACACTACACTACTTATACAATTCACAATAAACAATGTATATTACTTTCTTGTTCTCGCGACAAAAGACATATGTAATGAATCTCGTCGTTGTTTTTTCTTTCTCCAGCCTTGTATAAAATCGGTTGCGGAAATGCAATGGTTGTGGTTTTATTTTAACAAATAAAGGCTTTTGATTCCAAAAAAAAAACAAAAAAAAATTGTACAATACACATTAACTGTTCGCCTTGATTAGTTAGAAAATCTATCTATTAAAAAAATTATGTTTCAATGTAGTTTAATTTTTATTCATTTCTTCATTTACATATTATAAAATATATATACTCATGTAATCAATTTCTTTATTATTCTAGATAACTATTTAAGGGTACCCCCCCCCTCTTTTTTTATAAAAATTGAAAAAAAAAATTTTTTTTTTTTATTGGCCTCTTAGGTAGAGTGGATGTTGCTCTTTCGATCGGCGTTTGAATGAGCTCGGTCGAAGCTGCCAAAAATTTTTTACTCAATTTTTACGAAAATCTGTTGCTTGATATTTATATAATTTTCCCTATATGACAAAAATTTTTCACGAAGATTTTTATTCCTGCATTATTATAGTTTCTATTCAATATAGAATACTTTACATGATGTAAACAAATAACATGCCCTCTATATTTGTTTCATTCTGTGGAGAGGTATGTACAAGTGAATAAAAAATTGATATATATATATACATATAGTGAAAGAGCATTTCACTTATTTCTTCTTCAAAACGTTTCATCTATAGCAACAACTTGTCTTTTCTTTATTTCGAAAAGAATGAAGTAAGTTTTATGTAGATGTGCATGTGTATAGAATAAACTCTTCTATAGAATATTTAGTACAATTAGGTAATAATATATCTGTTTCCGAACTTGGAAATCGAGCACGAAGAAGTTGTATAATGATCGGAGGATATAGAATAGAACCGGGAATCCATTCTTTTGTAGGATATTGTTTTCTTTTATTTGTCTCGATGATTTTCCACAATAGCTGATATATTTCATTTCTTTCTGCCATTGCTTGATCTTGATCCAACTGGCTACCTGGAAAACCTGGCGGAATATGATTAAACAAAATATCAAAGATATTTTCAGGAATATCTTGTTGAGCATAATGATTGTAAGCTTCCTTGAGTGTAACCAAAATTTGATCTATTTGACGTTGACGTAGTTCTTCAGTTGGTTTCATGTAACTAAAATATATTTAGGTCTAGTGGTCGATATCGAAAAAACAAACAAAAATTAAAACAACTTATTAAGGCTCAATCCTCTACAGAATCAAGTACAACTGTTGTTCCTTCAACACCAGAACAAACAATACCACCACCAACAACAAAAACATCAACTATCAAGAAAAAAATGATTTCTTCATGTCGAAGACAACTTTTCAACTCATCAAGTGACGACGATGAAGAAAGTTCATCAAGTGATAATGATGATGAATCTGAAGATTCAAATGATTTTTCCGGTATTAATTTAATAATTAATATTCAAAAGATATTAATTTTGGTAAATTCTATGAATTGTCCTAAATGTAATTCTCATGGACATTATAATTATAAGGTAACCAAACGTCTCGGTCTATCTTTTTATATTTCATTTACATGTACTTGCGAAAATGTTATTCGTTTATCTACTGGTACTCGAATTGGAATTTCACCGACATCTCAAATGACCGATCTCAACGTAGTGTCTATTCTAGCTGGTTCACTTGTCGGTCTTCAGCGGACAGGTCTGAAGAAATTTTTTGGTGCTATGGGAATCCTACCACCAGTTCAAATTGAATCTTATAAACGTTATGAACATATTTTATCAAAATCCATTGAAGAAGTTGCTGAAAATAGCATGAAAGTTGCAGCTGAAGAAGCACGTCTATACTATAACAGCGATGATATTAGTATATCTATCGATGGCACATGGTTAACTCAAGGCTTTTCGTCATTACACGGAGTAGGAACAGTCGTGAGCGTATCAGATCCACCAAAAGTCTTGGATTTTGAGATTTTGTCTCGACACTGTTCGACTTGTGCTGGACTTATAAGTGTACGACAACGTGATGGTGAATTATATGCTGCACTTCTTGAAAAACATCTCGAATCTGGATGTGAAGCAAATTATGAAGGAAGTAGTGGTGGGATGGAAGGAGCAGCTGTAAGTCATTTTGATACTTTTATCATGCTTACTTTTCTAACTTAGATGGTAGCAATGTTTTCCCGGTCGATTCCAAAACATAATTTACGATATACATCGTATATTGCCGATGGTGATACAAAAAATGAAACTAGTATCGCTCAATCAAAACCATATGGAGATTGTCCTATTATTCGGTATCAATGTATAAATCACTTTTCTAAACGAATGAAGACCCGGCTAATGAATATAAAAAAAAAGTATGGAAGGACGCATCTCGATGATAATAAAACTATAGGTGGTATAGGACGACTTGGTATGGTTTTTTTCAAACTAAATTAAAATTTAGCACGAACCGGTTCCCAATTTTTTTTATAGATGATAAAAAAATATATCGACTGCAGCTATATTATGGTAAAGCAATCCGAGAAAATATAAACAATTTACAGAAAATGAAAGAAGCAGCCTGGTCAGCTTGGTATCACATAGCAAGTACTGATAACAATCCGATGCATGACCTATGTGATCCAAGCCATTGCAAAGTATATTTGGATTTTAATTATCGACATGAATCACATGCACTACCACCTGCTGTTTGTGCTGCTATTAGACCAGCATATGAAGAGTTATGCAGCGATGAATCACTGCGACAGGTGTTAAATGGAGGAACAACAAATGCAAATGAGAGTTTTCATCGAATTATATGGAATATCTGCAGTAAAAAACGATTTCATATTCGAACAAGAATTAAAACAGCAGCGAATCTTGCTACAATTATTTATAATGATGGGTTTGTCGGCATTTTACCAATTTATCAATCACTTGGTATTCCATCAAATGCAGCTGTTCAAAAAATGATGATAAGAATTGATCGTGAACGAATAAAGGAGGACCAGTCATTAGATCCAATCGCTCGACTTGATCAACGACGAAAGAATCGAATGAAAAAACTTCAAACCGAGGCTAAACTAATTCGTGATGATCCATATAAATATGGAGCAGGTATTGCTGAATAGATAATCATTTTTTAATGTTCATTAAGCACTTACTTTTGTTTGCATAAATAAAATATATTTGGTGGTGTTTCTTCATTTCCAATATTTATTTGTGTAGTTGGTTTTGGTGGCATTTCTTTTTATTTTTCTTTGGAGTTAACAATAATCATCATATAAAACAGTAACAACTGGTTAGAGTGAAAAATCCCAATAGATAATTGAATCGATAGATGCTACTAGTGTGCACTCCTGACAGCTATCTAGATACTTATAGAATTCACAATGATAAACTGATCAATAATTAATCAAATAAAACTAACCTCAGAATTGAACGCAGTAACTCCTGAAAACATTGAGCTAAGCTTCATCGGAAATACCGATAATTATTGATTATTTAAGAATTAATTGATCAAAAGTAACACCAGATTCGAACTCAGTACGTCTGATTACCTTTTGATCAACTTCAATGAGAAATATCAATAGTTACTGATTAATTTGTTAATTAGTCACTTAATTAATTAAAACAAACCTCAGATTTGAACTCAGCACGTCTGATTACCTTTTGGTCAAGTTTTATGTAAAACATCAATAATTAATGTGTAATTAGTTAACTACTTAGTTAATCAGTTAATTAACCAATTAATTAATTAAAACCAACCTCAGATTGAAACTCAGCACACTCGATTACCTTCGGTCAAACTTTATAGAGAATAATTGCTTTTGTTTTCAAACTTCTCTTAAACAAATCAGTAAAATTTCTGTAAAAAAAAGTTTCTAAAACTTATTTTTCGTTTTTCTCAAAACTGGTTTTTTAGCCATCGTGCTTCATTGTGCCACCATCAACCCTACCTTAACTTTGTCCAATCGAGCTGAAATTTTTACCAGAGATACTTGGATATATCCTCCAGAGGTAAAATCGGCCGTTTTCGTTTTCGACCATTTCGTTCGAGTTTATGAGGTTTTCGAGATCGACTTCTCGGTTTTTTCGAGATCGTTTTCGTATTTTTGTTATAAAAAAAAAAGAAAGCGAGATTTTTAAAAACGCTGAAAATTACCTCTGAGATACAGGCATAGGTGCTCTCAAAAAAAATTTCAGCTCAATCGGACGAAGTTTGATGGGGAAAACCGGTGGCACAATGAGACCCTATGGAAAACCATTAGTTTTCGAAAAAATCCAAGAAGACCCCTTTTGAAAATTTTTTCCTCGAACACGTGTCTCATCAATTTAGGTCCTCTATTTGTGGTGAAAATTTCAGCTCGATCGGACTTGCCGTTCTTGAGATCTAAAAATCATGAAAAAAGAGGGGGGGGGTACCCTTAATCATATTTGAATAATATTAATTCTTATCTTATATAACAACAATGT
>JAJEKB010021185.1:1713500-1739250 GCA_022393335.1 Macrotrachela quadricornifera
CACAATCTAGTCCGACATTTGTGCCAAGACTTTTGCATCAGTCGTTAGATTCATTTTCTCTTCAGTTTTTCGAATTGAACCTAATGTAACTGAACTTTTTCTTAAATTAAAAAGTTTAGAATATGTTCTTCTTAGTCATGAAGTTAAACAAGAGGATTATGAAATAGCTCACAATAGTAAAATTGGATTTACTTAGTAATTAATATTTGAATGTGTTTTCATTTATTTAAGGAAAATGTATAACCGTGTTTTCAGCACGAAACTATTGGGATAGAATGGGAAATAAAAATGCTTATATAATAATAATTGGTGACAGTGGCGGCGGAGCGTCATTAATCTAAGTGAGACCCATAATATTTTTTTTCTACGATGAACTTTTATTAAAAGATAAAGCAAAATATAATTCTTTTTTTTATTAGACCTCAGTAAAAACTACAACGGTCACTGTGAAAACGAAACGAATCAGAAGGTACCAAAAAATAACTTTCTCTGTTTGTTCTTCGATGCAAAGGTTGAACAGACACTTTTCAGATCAATAGAACCTGTCTTTTCTTTATATATGGGCACGACCAGCCGCGTTGGTACTCCAAGATATAGGATAGGAAATAATATTATTTCAGGGACGTGTATATAATGAATTTTATACCAATTGAAAGCCCGTCAAACATAGGGTTTTATTGGTACTAAATAGTAAGGGTTTTGCAAACTTTATAATGTTGAACTAAAAACATTTTGAAAAATTCTATACATTGAAAAATGTAAAAAACTTATATTTTCTATATAAAAAAAAACTTGATTTTCCCATAAAATTAGCTTTTTTTATTATTTCTACTGCCATACATGTTATAAAATACGCTTATTTAATTCAGCTTTCCATATTGTACCCATTGAAGATATTTTGAAACATGTAAGATAATAGAAATAACCAAAAGACGTTAATTTTATGAAAAAATTTAATGTTTTCTTTTCAGATAGAATATATGGGATTTTTAACATTTTTTAATGTATAGAATTTGTCAAAATTTTTTTAGTTCGACATTACAAAGTTTATAAAACCCCTACTACTTAGCACCATTAAATCCCATTTTTGACTGGCTTTCATTTAGTATAAAATTCATTATATACAAGTCTCTGAAATAACATTATTTCCTATCTTATATCTTGGGGTAACAACACGACTGGTCATGCCCATATATTTGGTGTGTTATATTAGTTGTATGTGACATTTATGCAATAGAAGAATATAGAAAAGAAAAATATATAAAAAATAGGTGAATCACATTATCAGATTGATATGTCAGAACATGTATCTAGTTATGTTAGATGCCGAACATAACAAATTCTAGTAATAAAAGATAATATTCAATCCGAAAATAAGTGAGGCTCAGCCTCAAGGGCTGAAAACCAAGTGAGGCTCAAGCCTCACGAGCCTCCATGCTCCGCCGCCACTGTCTGGATAACATTTCAGCTCAAAATATGATCATACAGGTTCACATGGATTCTCATACCCATGGGCCAAAAATTCAGTAAAACCCCATAAGTCGATAGTAGAAGATCGGAAAAGCAAATCAAAATAGATTTTTTCACTACTCACCAAGACAGATCGAATAGCAATAGAACCAACTGAAAAGTGATTTAACAATTGAGGATGTCCCCTCGTTAGAATTATTCGACGATTTAAGGCTTTTGACTTTCTTATTTGAATTTATGCAGTACTTAAACCTACCTGAAGATTCTGGTCGTTGAGAAAGACCGAAACCATAATCGTAGGATATCTTCTATATATTGGTCACCCTCACCCAGAATTCCATATGAGATGGGCTAAAATCAGTTTATCTCAGTCCAGCTGGTGAACCGAAGTTTTTGAAAAGTAAAATTATGGAGTAAGCGCAACCAACGCTTCTTTGATTTAGTGATGACCTTCGGTGTCGAACTATTCGTTTTTAATAGAAAAGAAAAAGACGAATAAAGTATATTGTATTGCAAGAAACAAGTTCAATCACTGATCACAATAAACAGTAATGGTACTTGAAAAATCTTGATTGATTATTTTGTCGAATTTCTATCTCAGTCTTTACTCAATATTTCGAATATGAGCCATATTTTGGCTGCTTGGATAACATATTAGACTTTTTCCATTGACTACTTTTTTTCTCTGTATCTCAGAAAGAAAAATATCAAAAATCTAAAATTTGCAAACAAAGATAAACAGCTTTTATGGAGCATCAGACCAGTGACAAGCTAAATGAGAGAAATTTTAGTTGGAGCAATAAGCACTGTTGGCTGGTTGGATGAGAATTAGAAAAGCTTTTTCAATTCTGACGATTGCTACACTTTCTCATGCTCGTTGCTCGTCAGTGCATTAAGGAATAACAACAGAACGTATGAAATTTACGCATAGAAAAAATGAAGAATTATAATGCAATAGAAGCAGAACATTCGTCTACAGAAGAGCCATTTTAATCTTCACTCAACTCCTTACTTTATTTTTGAACAAGTAAATATTAATTAAATAGCCTCCAATGTTCGTACATTCAGAATCTAAGCAAATGACAAAAGGCTTCTTCGTTGTGAGTTATCTATTTGACTTGGTTCTCTGTATGAACTACATTTTGGAAGAATTTAAGTTCGAAGAATATGCATGGATGCAATAACTGCTTTTTCTATAGACGAGCGTATTACTAAATATACTTCAAAGAAAAGTGGAGAGAGTTTTGTTTTTGGTAATAGTTCGTTTATTGATCCAACAGGATGTTCTGTCTAGTGAAAACTTTTGCACTCCATCTGTCAACAAGTCGACCACGTACAAATTCCAGTTTCGATCAAAAGCTATGTCTTGCGGTCTCTGAAGGTTGCTCGTTTGACCACTTAAGATGATTTGCTTTCCGAGTGCATTGGGTAACCATCTTGTAACGTGACGCTGATAAGGTTCTACCACATAGACAATCTTCGTATTTGTATCGACAAAAATTGAATTAGGATTTAGTAGTTGGTGTACACCAGAACCTGATTTATCACTTCCGGCAACTGTGATTAACTGTTGAGTATTTGGTAGCCATTTAATAACTTTGCTATGATGAGTACATACATAAACAGCACCTAATTCATTGACTTCGTCTACAAACAGACAATTGGCATCATTGAGTACATTTTTACCACCGAACAACATTATTCCTTCCGTGGATTTCTTCAACCATTTTACAATTCTTTGATTACCCATGTCTACTACATAAACAGATTCCTCTCGATCGACATAAACATCTTGTGGAGAACTTAACTGGTTCAAAGCAGTACCTCTTCGACCATTACCAGCCACCACTTCGATTGAACCTCCTGCTGCACTTCTTTTCTGAACTGTACTGCTACTCGATACTGTAAAGTATAAATTATCGCATCTATCAATGAACAATTGTCCAGCTTTCACTGATTTTACCAATGTGACAATTTCTTGACTATTTCTTGAATACTTTTGTATACGACTATAAGAAGGATCTGAGATATACAGATTTTCTTGACTATCCAAAGCTATTGATACTGGTTTATAAAGCTGATTTACTGCAGCACCACCGCTTTTACCACCGACTACAAAAATTCCATTTGGAAACCATCGAGCAGTTTCACACAAAATGATAGCTGATTAAACAAAAACAAATAGAAGATATATTTTAGTCGTATAGAATATTTTTGAGAAACGCTTATACGATTTGTCTATGGACATACTCTGTTAGAGAATCATGCTGGCGTGTTTTACTAGTTTTATTTTGACTAAATTTCCTGAATGACAAGTTGTAGACAGTTGAGCAACGTCTTAGTTTGAAGAAAAATTTACTTTGCCGCTATTGAGATCTGTCTAAGCGGATATCAAGATACATTATTCTTAAAAGTGAAATTTTAATAGTTCAGATGATTTTTGAGTATAGTCGTCGGACGAGCTCAAACAGATTTGTCTCCAATTTAGGATGTCACTGAACACTCAATGGATTTCCGTTTTCGACCTATGGACAAAAGAAAAATAGAAAAAATATGAAGATCTCAGGCCTCTGATAGAAGAATTGCGTGCAGGAACTTATTACGGGATATTTACATCATCTTTTTGTGTTAGAGAAAGTTTCTTTCCTTCAGGACAATGCAAGTATAGATTAGTGTTTTAGTGAAAGTATAAAGCAGTGGATTGGCTAACTACTATTCATCAAAGAGTTGACGGATATTTTCGGCCATAGAAGAGAATAAACGAAATTTTACATTCTAAATGTGACTTACGCTCTTCTGTTGTGGTCGTCGTCGTTCTGAATGTGACTACAGTTTTTTCATGCGTTGTTGTGTTACTTAGTATTGATGGCGGTGTCATAGTTAGAATTGGTCCAGATGTAGTGAAATCTATAGACAGAGTTGTAGTTCCTTTGGATGATGTAGTTGTTGAAGCGGTAACCATCGTAGTGATAGTTAACGAGGTTATGTACTCACCCGTAGGTTTCGTAGAAGTATGGATTTCTTTACCTTTTTTCACAAAGATAACCACGACTACGACAATACTAATAAGTACAATGATGCATACAATTAACAATAACCATCGGCTTCGATTGCACTTTAGTGAACAAGTACAATACCAAAATGAACAACATTTACAATCATTGCACAGACTTAAACCTTCGTTGCGGTTGCTAGAAGATTTTAGAGAATTTTGACTGCGTTTTGCAAAATTGGAATCTTTTCTAACTTCAGCTAGTTCGAATTGCTGAATATTGTCAGGATTGGCTGAACATCGTAACTATAGAAAAAGAAATCGATTAATGTTCAGATTAAAGGAGTCTTTGAATGTGTCTCGTAATTAACTATAGGACGAATCGTATAAACTGTCTTGTTTAGTATCAACAAAATCGTGATAATAAGCGCTCGTCCCGAACGTACACTGGTTAGATTCTACTATGATCAGCCGGAACTTTGTTCGGTTCATCACAGATCTAGTTATGACTACTAGGATTAATGGACCGTCTTCAGTCACACTACCAATATTGTCGAACTTACCTGATGGTTTCTGACTAAATTTGCTTTCTGTAACTCGCCACAATAAACACACTCAACTCGTGCACCAAACGTTCTCGGTTCTGGTAAAGATAGAAGCAAAACCATGCATATTATATCTTGATATTTTTACCCATGAATATATTAATCTTACCATTTCTAATAGGTTCTCGAGGAGCATTTGACCGTATACTCTCTCGATTCTGTCTTTTGAAATTGTCTACTGCACTTTTAATTGCACGGTTTGGTATTAAACGATGCACATGAAGCTGTTCTCTCGTAAATGGACTTGTTCCATGTTGCTGTATCCACTGAACAATTGCACTTCGCTCATACGTCACACCATCTTCAGCTAAAACCGGATCAACAAATAATTCTAATGTAATTGGACATCTTAAATGCTCTGAATCACTCATTTCACAATTAAAAAATCCTCTTACATTTTATTCGGTTTTTCTATGATATTTATACGTATGAATATTCGCGGAAAGTTGCTTATCTTCCTTGGAAAAAGAATTCTTTTTTTTCTTATTCATGATGTCATTATTTACTTTAAAAAGAATGAGAAGATAATTCACGTGTTGTGCAACATTGATGGGTAATGAGAAAACTATTGGATTAGAAATAGAAAAACCGTAACAATTATTCGGACTGAAACGACCAAATGCGAAAGCGCTGACTTTACACGAATGGTAACTACGTAACTCTAGAGATAGACAAGATTTTTAAGGTCTTATACATTATATTTATGAGCTGATAAGTTTTCATCTAAGAAAAGTTCCTTTATCTAACTATGCTCTTGACTCGAAACTCTTTAAGAAAATGCTTTTAAAAATGAAAAGTGCCGTATATCTGATGAGTTGAATTTTAGTAGATGTAAATGCAGTCGTCTTGAGGGTGAGGATGAGAGGTGAGTATTTAAGAGGCTTCTAAGCTACTTACGACGCGTTTCGTTCCTTAGAAAAAGGTTCTTTTATCTGGAATCACTATTAGTATTATGTTGAGTGAGGATATGGCAAATTACCATATTGAAAATAAAAGTATTTTAGAAGGATTGATCTTGATGATGAAGTGGCGCGTGATGCTACAGAAGTTTCATCAAGAATCAGAAGTTATCAATACAGAGTTGTCTTAAAGTAGTAGGTATCATCTGAAATATTAGAATAAAAATTTTTATCATTACAAGTATATTTCAATAATAAAATCAAGTATGTGATAATATCACAAAAGAGAACAAGTAACACTCGTCCGACGATTCTCTCAGCACTATCTCGTAGAAATGATGTTTCCGATCTACCACGGAACCATTTCTCTAGAGAATTCCCAAAATTGGAGCAAATACGCCAACCCTTTCAGGTCCTATTAAGTTCGTCGTGACGATTCAGTTCAGCAGCTTGAACAGAAAAAGATTGGGTCTATGCAACTTTCATGTTGAAAGATTCCTCAACTTTGATTATCCTTCGGTTGACCCTTATGTTTTTTTGACCTTCTGCGGACATACAAGCAAGCAAACAGATTATGTTTGTAAGACTCTTCTCTACGAGAAAGAGAATTAAAACAATTATCATTATCAGAAATTGATAAATATTTTTTTAAATGATATTGAACAATAGGAACATCTTCTGTAACACTCATATTTTTGAATTTTGCTCGTAAAACTACGTTTATTAACAGTATTGATATAATTCGACGATTAGAAAAATACGTTCTTGGTGGTTATCTAAAATTCACAACAAAATTTATTACAGTTGATATTAGTGATTCGTATACAATGATACCACGGCAAGGTACATTTGAAGGATTAGAATGATTTCATATTTAATATTATCAAAAAGGTAAAATTGGTACATTAACGATTGATCAGATTATGAAAGTGGCTTGTTAATATTAAATACAAATTATTTTGTTTATCCAAATAAATATTATAAACAAATTCGTGGTGGAGCTATGGGTTCAGCATTTACACAAGTCTTAGTTCTCTTTCTCGTAGAGAAGAGTCTTGCAAACATAAATTATCTGCTTGCTTGATTGATTGTATGTCCGTAGCTCACTGATTGATCGAAGAATGAGGTAGAATTTTATTAATAAAGGTTGATCGAAGGGTAATCGAGGACGAGAAATTCAAAACTGAAGTCAGTTTTCTAAACATTGTTTGAAGCTCAATTTTTCATATAAACGACACATTTTTAACAAAAAACAGTCGTTTTTATGAAGTTTGGTCAAAGGCAGCTGAGGTAGAAGAACTTGAATCTGACTTTGGCTTTTTTACTTAGGGCATACCAAAAGTATCGATATCGGTATTATATTAAAACAGAGGAAGCTTGAGAAAAAACTCTGTCCATATATAATTATATGTAATATTAAGAGTGCTCTACATGTTTGTATTATAGCAAGATTAGCCAAGTGATATTTTCATATAAAAAATTTTGATGAAAATTATGCACTATCAATTTTAGATGAATAAGGAAAATTATCGTTGCTACATTAAGGTGCGTACTGCACTTAACATTCAACCGAAATTAATCCATGATGAATTATATTCTATTTTCGGCGATCAAGCTCCATCTTATAATATAGTTGTCAAATGGTCAAGATGGTTTCGAGAAGAATGAGAAGATATAGAAGATCAACTACGACTTGGTCGATCTGTAGTTGAGACAACACCTGAAAATATTGAAGAAATTTGTTGTCTCATCGATGATGATCCTCATCTTACTATTGATAAAATACAAGTGGAGTCTTGTATGAGTCGTGGCACCATTGAACGAATTATTTCTGACCATCTGCAATTGAAAAAAATTACTGCTCATTGGGTGCCCAACTTATTGGCTGATACTCAACGGGCCGAACGGGTCTGAGTTTGCCAAGAAAATTTGGCGAAATTTCAGCAAGGAACGTGGCGATTATGTGATGTAGTGACAAGTGACGAGTCATGGTTTTACCATAAATAAATTGGTCGAAAATCATCGAATACTGCCTGGACACCAATTGGAGGAACTCCGCCTACTGTGATTCGATGCAGCCGTTTTGCTCCAAAAACTCTATTTTGCATATTTTTTAAAACGACTGGTCCTGTTTTAATTCATCATGTCGATCAAGGGGACACCATCGATCATCATTATTACAACGATAATTGCTTAGAACTCCTTATCAAAGAAATTCGGAAGGAAAGACCAACATCTGGTACACATGCCATAAAACTTCACCATAATAATGGAAAATCAGATGTGCATAAAGAGGTTTCAAACTTTGTCATATCGGAAGGTATCAGAATTATTCGTCAAGCACCGAATTCTCCGGACCTTGCACCATGTGATCTTTGGTTATTTGATCTGATCAAACAGAATTTAACCGATCAAAGCAGCTCACAATCATTGCACCGTGCCGTAACGAAAATCATGAATTCGATAAACAAAAATAACTAATGAAATAAAATCTATAATAATTTGCTTTTGTACTTTTTTTCTCGGAAATATCGATGTTTCGGCACACCCTAAGTAAGATTAAATACTGTTCAAAAAACAGCAAGCATACTTTCGAAAAAAGATTTTTCAAAAACTTCCTGAAGATCCTTAGCTTCATGTATACATCCAAAGCATGCTCATTCGATTTTTCATCGCGTTTTACCATTATAAATAAGTTTTCAGTCGATTTAATTGAAAAATACATGTATTATACGAAAATGACCTCTGCGTTTTTTCTATGGTGCCAGAGGAAACAATTTTTTTCGACAGAGAAAATAAAAACGATGCGTACTTTCATGAAGGGTGGTATGATGAATCAAATAAAAAACAGAAAGATAGGAATTTTTACAAGCCTTGAAAAGAGCAATTTTTTTGGAAAACCGACGGTATTCAAGTTTTTCGTGTTGTTTGACTCGGAAAGGGCACTCAAAAAAGTTAAAAACTAGTTCTTCATGACCAACAGTTCAGGCTCTATCAAGCCATGTATGATAAAAGCAAAAAAAGTTTCACTCGAATTTTGCATTGTCTGCACCTTAAATAGTAGATTATTTATATTTGCAGCAAATCAAGTAAGAGTGTTGTATTTGAAGCAAATGATTTCAAGTTAATCACGATCTGAATTTCGACCTAAGTCCTTGAGAGCTATCATGAAGAAAACCTGTGATTTTCATACCTCTACATATTGTTAGATGAATCATATCGACTGTGGACGTTTGAGGTATTCAAACACATAGAATAGTGTGAACAAATGAAATTATATGAGATAGTTCTTGTTTGTATACATTTATGTTCTCCCTTTCGATTTAGACCCATACTCAAACTCACTCTCACATCTTCAGTCTTAAGATAGAAAATCATAAGACTATCATTTTCTAATGTGTAAAGTATAGAATATTGAATTTTCCCTGACAACGTCGAACACTTCTGCTAGTCACGATATGTTTCTAAAATTTTCAGTTTTTATTCAATTAGTTTTTTACAAAGATATTACCGATTTTCAGAGGAAAATTTTCCTGTTATAAAGATTCTACATTATTCAAGACATGTTTTGCAACACAACCAAACGGAAAATACCATGAAAACTGGAAGATGTATATATGTACCTTTTCTTGTTTAGGATTAAGTTGTCCGCCTTCAACTACAGCATCGATCCTGTGCTTCCCTTTTATTCTTCACTCTCAACTAATGCGAATATATTCGGAATATTTATTTTCATTAGCTTATAGCATTTAAAATGTACCTAATGTACATAGTATAGACTATGCATCTAATGCAGCGAACACCCTCATTGTATCTAATATATTTAAAGAGCTTTTGATTCACCCTTTAAGAATATACTCATGGTTTTCTTTCATGTATCTTACACTCTGTATTCATGTCATTTGATCCTCATTGAAATATGACTATCATGTTTATTAATTTATTAAGGCTCCCCTCCCTCAACCTAGAATCTTCAAGTCAGAACGCGTTATTGAGCTGAAACTTTGTGCGTCTATTCGGAGTGTTTAGTGATGCACATAAAAAAATTTCCAGTCTTATACATTTTGTTTAGCAGAAGCTTGATCGATTTTAGTAACCATTTTGATGCCTTCCCTAGCATCACTGCCATTTAACTACCGTAAGACATAGAGCCAATTTTCTTTTTTTTACTTTAAAGAAGATACATGAAGGTAGAGACTCTCATGTCTCTTTTTTTGATTTTCTTTTTTTTGCGTTTTAATCCATGCGTCAGATAATGCGCTTCAAAATTCTATGAAAATCTATGAAATCTTGAGAAATATAATAACATTTTTTCTTTGTTTAACCCTTCAAAAAATGGCCAATTTCGATTTGATTCTCCTTTGCTCAACTCTGTATTAATTATCACTTTGAAATATTTTTAGTATTGTTGTAGTTTGCCTCACTCTCACCCTCAAGGATAAATAATCGAAAGTTACGATTTTTCTTTCTTGCAGAATAATGTAATGGACTGTCATAGAGAAATCCTGAGTTTTGAAAAGGATTGAGGGCAGTTCTAGTAAGTCAATTTTATGAAGATAATTTGCTGCAGTTGGTGGTGGTCTTAAGTTTTGATTTGATGTTACATATCAAGTGTTCAGTTGAAGGTAAAGGATAAGATGAACGCTCAATCGAATTTTAAATGAAAGAAGAAAACGAAGATTGTGTTTGTGGACTAGAGTTGTGCTTGAATCACGACAGAATTCATTATCGTTTAATTGTGAAGTGAAGACCAGTGTAGAACAAGCTGTTATCTGATGAGACTCACCCCTTTTGACGATTGAAGTCGGTCATGACAGTTAAAAGCTTTCTTGATTCTATCACAGAGATATTCTACAAACTCACATTTTCACCCTCAATGAAACTTCTAATCGACTGAATCCGTGATCTTGAGCTCATGAAGACAATAATGTATTATTGATGATTATTGTAGGGTCATCTGCTCTGCGCCAATGTACGTGCCTGTTTTGTAGGGATTAGAGTGATTTATATTCAATGGCACTCAAAAGCACAAGCGTCAAATAATTAATGAAAGTTGAGCGAAGTTTCATAGTAGTATTGGTGACGAGCAGAAATTCCTTATAGTACAGAGGTTCTATGTAGTTTATACGGAGCTAAGCAGGTTACGTTTTCCGTGCATATTTTACATTATAATTGAAAATTGTGAAAAATAGGCAAAAAGATAAAGAGCAAAATAGTAGTAAATATCAAGGGAGATTGCTAATTAGTTGATAAAGCCAGTTGAAGCTGATGATGGTTAACGATAATACTCGATTTTCGGTGTGAGTGTGTGCTTGCACCATATTTTCTAAGAAGAAAAAAACGCACTGAATTAATTCAAGATCATAAACTATTGGATATGATGAACTCCAAGAATATACAAGAAAAAATTTCGTCGATGGGATATTATTGAAATCCTATATTAACACTACATACCTAACTTATTTAACAATCTATTCAGATATTCTTCTCAGCTCATGGAAATGATGAATGAACTATCAGCTATAATCAAAGCCTATAAGCTAAAGGAATAACTCATACGACCACAACGATGGCCATCATACTTCTATCCATATCTTATGCCTAAATCAAAGCAAATATTTGGAGATGACTACATGATCAATGAATAAACGAGAAATGAATAATTCATACCACCGCAAAGGTTCTGTTTGAATAATTTATTCAATTTTAACCAAAGATTCAAGCTGAATACATCATCAACCAACACATGGCAAATGAACAATTCCTACGAAGATTCCATTTAAATATTTCGCACAACTCTCAGGAACGATTCTGATTTGATTACATCATCAACGAACACACAAGAAATGAGTAATTTACAGAAAAGTTCTATTTAAATATTTTTTATAATTCCAAACACACATTTGAAGTTCGTTCTCCTACCAAAGAATACACAATTAATGCATAATTTATAGGAAGATTTTTTTCAAAAATTTTGCTCAATTTTCAGCAATCATTTCGAATGAATGACATCATCGACAAACATACAGCAATTGAATAATTCATACCAGAATTTTCTCCATATATTTTGCTCAATTCGAAACAAAGATATGTATTTGACTATATGATCGATAAGCATACCGCAATGAACAATTCATTAACGATTAAGACGATATTCAAATATTTTTCTCAATTTAAAATAAAGATTTGAACGTGATTTCATGATCGACATACACTCAACAGATGTATAATTCATACGAAAACACTATTCTAATATTCTACTCGATTTGAGGCAAAGATTTGAAGTTAATTACATAATCGACCAACACACAACATATGAATAATTTATATTAAGATTCTAGTCACATATTGTAGTCAATTTGAAGTTACGATTTGAAGTTGATCGAATGATCGATCTACATATGAAAAACGACTTATTCATAAGAAAATCCTTTTCAAATATTTCGCTCATTTCCAAACAAACGCTTCAACTTCATTGCATGATTCAGAAACAAACGACCAATCAATAATCTATATCATGATACTATTCAGATGTTGTACTCATTTTTAAGCAAAGTTTTGAGTTCGTTACACGATCGGCGGATACAGAACAGATGAGTAATTCACACCAAAATTCTGTTTATATATTTTACTCAACTTGAAGCAAATATTTCGAGTTGATTCTATGGTCGATAAACGCCCGACAAAGATATAGTTTATAGGAAGCTTTTGTTTGAAAAATTCATTCGATTCGCAGAGAATATTTGAAGTTGATTCCAGGTTTGAGAAACATACGACAAATGGATACTTCGTATTAAGATTTTAAGTAGATATTGCATTCAATTCGAAGAAAATTTGGAGCTTAGTACATAATGAACAAACACATGACAAATGAAGAATTCACATAAATATTCTATTGAATCATTTTGTTGAATTCGAAGCAATGATTTGGGGTTGATTATATGATCGACTAACACACCACAAATGTATAATTCACAGAAAGATTATATTTGTATATTCTGCTGAAATCTAAGGAAAAATTTGCAATTGATTACATGATCAATGAACACACACCAATTGTAGAATTTATACCATGACACTATCCAAATATTTTATTCAATTGTGAAACAGAGATTTCGAAATGATTAGATGATCAACAAATACATGAAATATAAATAATTCGTACCAACATTCTATTTACATACTTCGTTCACTTCGAGCCAAATATTTGAAGTTGATTTCATGATTGACGAACATACGAGATATGAATAATTCACAGAAAGATTTTATTTGTATGTTGCACCCAATGAGAGGTAAAGATTTCGAGTTGATCGCAGGATCAATGAGCTTACGACCAATGAATAATTCATACCAAGATTCTTTTTATATATTCTACTACATTCAAAGTACCGATTTGAAGTTGATAACGTGAACAACTATCGCTCAAACAATGAATACTTTGCAAAAATATTCTATTCGAATAGTTTGCTTGCTTCGAAGCAAACTTTTGGAATTGGTTACTTGATTGATGAACATGTGACAAATGACTAATTTACAAGAAGATTCTTTACAAGTATTGTGCTCAATTCCTAGCGTTGATTTTAAGTTCCTCGTATGATTGATGACCACAAGACAAATGAATAATTCATACCAAGAGTCTCTTTATATATATTGCTAAATTCGCATAAAAGATTCGTGGTCGTCTATATGAACGAGGAACACACAAAAAATGAATAGTTCAAACAAAGCTCCTATTTAAATAATTCATGTGATTCGAAGAAAAGTTTTGCAATTAATTACATGATAGACGAACGCACAAGAAATTAATAATTCAAACGAAGACTCTGTTCAAATATTGTGCTAGATTCGAAGGACAGATATGGAATTGATTCCATGATGGACAGATACACGGCTAATGTATAGTTCAAACGATAATGTTATTTATATGCTGCATCCAATTGAAAACAAATATCTGATGCTCATTACAAGATAAAGGAACACACGAGAGATGAATGAATGAGAAAAGGCTTCTGTTTATATATTGTGGTTAATTAGAAGGAAAGATTTCGAGTTGATTACATAATCGATGAATAGACGACAAATGTATAGTTCAAACGAAGATGTTATTTATATATTGTGCTCAATTGAAAGCAAAGATTTGAGGCTCATTACAGGATCAACGAACACATGAGAAACGAATCATTGAGAAGAGGCTTCTATTTGTATATTGTGATTAATTAGAAGTAAAGATTTGGAGTTGATTGTATGATTATTGAACACGCGAGAACGGTGTAATTCCCAAAACCAAGATTTTATTCAGATATTTTTCTCAATTCGAATCAACGATAATAGTTGTTTATATGATGGACAAACACATAAAAAATGAATAATTGACATAAATATTCTATTCAAATTCGATGCTCAAATGAAAACGAGAATTTTCCGTTAATTATATGATTGACGAACACACGACTGATGAATAATTAAGAGAAAGAAGATTCTATTCATATATAGTTCTCAACTAAAAGTAAACGTTTGTAATTAATTGGATCATCGATCACTACACGAAAAATGAATAGTTCCAACAAAGGTCTTTTTCCACTATTTTGGTGAATTCAAAATATGGATTTGGACTTATTTAGATGATTGATGAACACCTGACAAACGAATAATTTATATTATGATATCATTGAAATATTGGGCTTTATTCGAAGTTAAAATTACAGTTGATTACTTAATTGAAGAAAATATAACAAATGAATAATTGAGAGAAAGATTCTATTTAAATAGTTTAATGAAAACGAAGTAAAGATTCGCAGTTGACTAGATGATTGACAAACATACAATAAACGAAAGATTGATACGAAAATACCATTAAAATATTTTTCTGAATGCGAAGCAAAGATCAGAAGTTAATTACACAATTGATAACGATGCAACAATCGAATAATTCATACCAAAATTCTTTTCAATTCCTTTTCGTAGGTAAAAGAAACAATTGACGATTATTATATGATCGATAAGTACACGAAAAATGAATAATTGAAACAAAGGAACTGCTCAAATTTGTTATTCATTTGCGGACGAATTTTTGAAGTCGGCTATATAATCGAAGATCTCTCGGCAAATGAAGAATACAAACAATGGTGATATTCAAATACTTTGCTTAGATCGAAGAAAAGATTTAGATTTTGTGATATGAATGATGAATAGTCGAGAAATGAATTATCTTAATTACGATTTTATTCAAATATATTGGTTAGTTGGTAAAAGGATTAGAGTGTGATAGCATGATCGACATTTACATGAAAAATGAAGAATCCATACTAAAATTCTCTTCAATTATTATGCTCACTTGTAAAAGAATTTAAGTTGACAGAATGGTAGAAATCACACATCAAATAAATAATTTGAATCATGGTTTTGTTAAGCTATCTTGCTGGTTGAAATAAAAGAATTGCAGTTGATAGCATTATGGAAGATCGCATATCAAATAAATAATTCTAACGATGATTTGCTTCGAATATTTTGGCTGTTGCATAAAAAAAAATAAAAATGATATTATGATCGTTGGATACAAGGCAAATCAATCATTTCGAATATAGTTCTATTCATGTATTTTAATTATTTCAGAGAAAAAATTCCGAGTTTGTTATTTCATCGATGAGTACGCGGCAAATGAATAATTTATACAAATACTAGATTCTGTGCTCGTAGTTGGCTCACTTCAGGGAAAATATTTCGCCTTAGTTATATGATCGATGAATATATGACAAATGAATTATTCATACCAAAATTCTATTCAAATAGTTTGTTCAATGTGAAGTTAAGATTTGGAGTTGGTTACATGATCGATAAATACACAGCAAATGAAGAGTTCTAATCACGGTTCTATTCAATTAATTTGATCATTTGGGAAAAAAAAACGGTTGGAGTCAATGACATGATCGAAAATCAAATGATAAAAGAATAATTCAGAGGAGGTCTGTATTAAAATATTTTGCTCAATTCAAAGTAAAGATTTGGAATTGTTTAAATTATCGACCAACCCATGACCAATGAATAATTCATACGAAGATTTTATTCAAATACTTGGCTAAACTCGAAGCAACGATTATAGTTGATTCGATGATGGTGGAATACATGAGAAATAAAAAAGTCAAACAAATGTTCTTTTCAAATATTTTGCTCAATCTGAAGCACAGATTTGAATTTAACTGGAGATGATCGATCAACACTCGACAAATGAATTATTCGTACCAAGAGTCTATTTACATATTTTTCTCATTGTCGTATAATTGATCAAGACTGTAGTGATCAATGTAACATGGTTGAAAATGAATGAGTTGTACGTTTGTTAAATAATTGCTCGAGCCCTCTTGGAAGGGAATCTGAGTCCTCGTTTCGAAGTTTAATGTCTTGCCAATCTTTGCCCTTTACTCGTGCATGGCAACATATTATCACTAATGTCAGTATAAGGGCCACATAAATTACTATTTTATCGTTGTTCATTTTGCCGTTATTAATTGGAGAGAGGATATGAACGAATGGTTAAGCCAAACTAAATGAATGCGCGTGATTTTGCAACAATACGTTCGCTCTTATGCTTTTATAAATCTATTAATAGCGATAGAGAGAGAAAGCAACCTACAAAAAAAATGATATTTACATTGGTAATGCATGCTACAACATCTCGGTGATCGGTTAGAAGAACATTCGAAAAAAAAATGTGTTTTTTTCTCTCTATATAAAGAAGGGTAGAATCAACTTTGCACACAGATATGCTTACACATGCAGAGGGGTGAGGGTAAGGGTGGATGGGTGTGGGTGAGTTTAAAGAATAAACTGTTACAAGCGATTTCGATTCTATTAAAAGATCTTATTGAGGGGTATGAAATAACTGTAAAAATAAAATTGAACTACAGTTGTTTGCAAAAACACTTGGAAATTTTTTTTTCTAAAGACAGCTATTTCTCTACTATTATAAGTAATTTCAAAAGTAATTTTTTCCTCTTCGATATTTTCATACGTCAATAAGAAGTACATGAAATTATATTGTTACATAGAATTCGTCGTGGGCTATCTACCACACTATAAAACAATTCGAGGAGCACTTATATAGAAGAAAATATCTGTGAAAGAAGGCTTTCAAGTTTTTTGCAAACACTTATATATAAAAATTTTGTAAAATCCATGCGTTTTTTTTACAATGTGTTTGCCTTATAGTGACCTCCAATGTATAGAAATCTACTTGAGCTTGATGCCAAAAACTCTCCTCGCTTTTCTGCGTACGATTGCCAATGAATTGTCTCTATACAACTAGTGGCCCATTTTTCGTAGCTTATGTGTCCCCGTCCATTGCAACTTATAATAATGAACGTTTTCTGAAAAAGTAGACATCAATAATTAACAAAGACTTGAATGAAGAGGAAAGAGTCCTGGAAGTCACTTTTAGTTTTCAGATGGATACTAAAAGAAAAGAACAGAATGAAACTCATTTCAGACTTTGTCGGAATAGAATTACAAGATTGTTTAATTGAGAGACATGATTGCATGAATAAGTGCGGGTTGTGGTTTCTGATTTCATTTAATATCAGTAGTTGTTTGATGGTGATGAACTTAAATCAAATTCTGTTGTACATGTGGTGCCATAAGAAGGCAACTATTTGATAAAGTAATGGAGGCGATGAATGGACAAAAAATGTGACCATTAGTGTCCGAAGTTTAAAGTCACGAAAAAGAGTGTTCTTCTAGGATAATCATAAAAGAAGCTCTAACATTTTGTTGTAAATATTTATCAGTGTAGGTGAAGCAATTCTCTTCACTCAAGTTTTCTTGCTAAGTGCCGGGTCTAGGCAATTCAAGTTGTTGTAAGACAAAAATGTTGAATAGAAATTCTCCAAATTCTACTAAACTGAAGTGTAAAAGCGAGTATTACCTCAGTGTGCAGCATAGTCGGGAACCTATGTTTCCATACGAATTAGAGACGAACTGGGCTAAAAGGCCTGTTTTTTTCTGAGGTTTATAGGATACTAACGTGTGAGTTTAGAAAAGTCTGTGATTGATGTGATTTTGTAGAGAAAATCTTAGGGTATACAATCGATGAATTTCAATCAAAAAGTAACTAAAACTTTTCGAAATGACACCATGATTTTCCAGGGATCTTTTTTGAAACTGAATTTCATCATTGCTTCTCAAGTTGTTCTGCTTTGTATTCTGAAATCGATAGTAAATATTTATTCTTGAAGACAACAGAAGCTTTCAAAACAACAGCATGGGTGAATACAAGCTGAATGAAATTTTAATACACTGTACAAGGAACTTGTCGTACTTTGGCTTTACCAGTGACCAAATCGATATGTCCTTGCGCACATTGACTAAAATTAATTGTGTCTCGAGCAAGCAAGAATGGATTGCCTGGAATATGTGGTAAACTACCTGGTACATAGAATGATACACTCTCTGGAATAGGTTTAACCATGACTGTCTGCTGTTGTAATGCATGAGATGCTTGTTGACATGAGTTAAACTTGAGTTTATTGTTAGCAAAATAGATGGGCTCTGTATTTTCTGTCCAAGTATCGTTAAAGACAAGTGAATCATTTCGAACCGTGATCTGTTCGAAATGTTGAACTCGTAACCAATCCAGTATGTAAGTGAAATTAACGCGGAATGAGACACCTTGTCTCCATGAAATTAGAGAACCAGTAATAAAATGAATGCGTGAGTTGAAAGTCGACTCATCCATGTTGTTGCGTCTGATAAATTCACGTTTCCATTGAATCAGGGCATTGTTCGTTTGTAAGTTCGGCGATAAATTAATTGGATAATCAGGTGTTTTGCTCAGAAATGGACATGTGTCCTCGGATGACTGAACGACAGACATCTGTACCAGAACAGCAAGAATCAATACAGAGAAAACCATAGTCATATGATGGTCTCTGTTGATATTTTTTAACGTCGATTTCTGAAAACGAATAGAAAAAAAGCAGAGGCCGACTATATAACACTGGCAGCTGAATAACTTTCTCATGTGTAGGCAAAATAGATCAGCGATAAAGGCTGTTAATACCTAAATTTTGTACTTAATTTTATGGACGATAAGTTCATTTTGGTTAGGTATTAACTGACTGTTTTTATTTCTATTTCATCAACATATATGTCAGAATAACAAAAAAGGAGATACGAAAGAAATAACTAGGGTATAGATGCCATGATCGAATAAACCATAACAAAGGCCCATTTTATTTTTTTAACAAGATGAGGATTAATAATCATTGTCTTAACTTACAATTCCGCATAGATAAAATTGATGACTCTAATAAACCTAACATTGGACTTTTTTCATATGCGAAATAAAAAGACATCATGAACGCGTGTAATCTCAAAAGGCAATATCAAAATGATGTACAACTCTTTGCAACCACACAATTATATAAATTCAAATGTTTCTTTAATTGATCAGCTCTAAGCACATGATTGTTCACAAACTGGATTTGCATTGGTATGTAGTTGCCAAAATTTACCAGTTTCACTGCAATGCTTTGCCACATCGCTGCTAAAAATGCCGCGTCTAATTATGTAAAAGATCGATTAATCCATATCCAGCAAATTATTAAAAAGTCAAGACAAAATATGAAGTCAGAACACCTATGAGACATAGGATGTTTAATTGTTGAGTCAGAAATATTTCTAGTCTTGTTATTTACTTTGCTTTACATAAAATCGAATCGTATCAATAATGATGATCTACATGCTTAAAAATATACAAATAAAGATAGATCAGAAGAATGTCAACCTTCATATTCTATAGGTCTATATATATATATAAATATTATTCAACAGACAGTAGTAATCGCCTTATTCCAAGATTCTGGAATTTTCATTAGAATTATTAATGCATTCTCTGTCATGTACATAGTTAGCTTACAGCTCATCGGAACTTTGAAATTTTTGCATAAAATCCAGACAATCAGAATTTAAGAACACGTGAAGGATGGAGATGGATAGGCCAGCAGAATTGGCCCCATTAAAAAATTTTAATAGAACTTCTCCAAATTATATAATGGTTAGATAGGTAATTGATTTCACTATATAACTGTATCATAGTTTCCACTCATGTGCTACTTTTGCTACTGATATGACCATATATATGGTAAGGAATATATGGGGGTACAGGGTATAGTTTATAGAATCACAAATACTTATAAAAACGGACTTATGTCTTATCGCCAAATGGCGAAAAGTACAAATGGCGAAATGCTGAATTGGCAATAAGATTTTATCCCTATCGAAACTATGCATGAACACCCCGTCCTGCTACCTTGTATACTCCTGTTCCTTATTATTCGAATAGATCTCGGTATCATTTTTTGTGCATAGATACCCCAAACTATATTTCACAAAACTACCTAAATATGAGAGTTTGAAATATTTCGTCAATACCTTACATTATTATAGAATGGATATCTTTATAATATCAACTATATTTAATGCATATGGCGCATTATGTCATTATAAGAATAACTTTTCTATTATTTTAGAAGGGTCTTGTTTCAATTTTCTGTAATGGAACATATTATATTAATATTAGAAAATATTAAACTATCGAGATTCTAAATAATGGTCTCTAATATAACCAAGCTAATTATCATATTGTAGAACTAGAATTATTTTATATAGGTGATGATAAATGTTGATAATTGAGGTAAGCAAATAAAATAAACCAGAATGAAAAATTCAATGATCGTTGACTCTATCGGTTTAAGTTACCTCTTTACTGTTCGAACGCTAGTTATCACTTGTGATTTTTAATATTTATGGTGAAGGGCAAATGAAGAATAGAGGAAAACATGAACATATAGTCTAGTATGCTATTTCTCACTTGCGAACATAAATTAGACTATGTGTTAGTATAATAGTAAAATTTGAAATTTTCAACAGATCGTAAAATTGAAACTCTTAAAAATTTAAGTTTATAATTCATTTTTCAAATTTGATGACACGAAATAATTCGTAACTCGAAAATTTTGAACAGTTTAATTTGAAATCGGCTTGCTTTTACTGAAATTTCTGCAGTTTGTTGAGTGCGTAAGTTTTTAATCAAAAGATTTTTTTATACGTGAAGAATAATAGGTATCAAATTATTCATAGTGTTTGATCCATTTACAATTGTTTTTTATGAAGTCAGATTATGTGTGTTTATAGACTAATATTTGTTCACATTAATATAAGTTTCCTCATCAACCAAAATATAGAACATATTTGATTAATAATAATTCAATTTCACCGTATGTTATACCTCTCAACTATTTAAATAGATTTTGATTTAATAAATTTGTTATTGAATTAATTACATTTGAATTTTATCTACTGATTTAGAACTGAACTTTTCGAATAGAGCTCAATTTAAAATAATCATTTGTAAATAACGGGTGCGCCAGGTGAAATGAGACTCTCAGTATTTTGACTATAACTTTTATTCTTTTTGATCTTCAAAGCTTATTGTTTTTCCAAAAGATGCGCCATCAAATTCTCTACAAAACCGTAAGTAAGCTTATTTCTGTAGAAAGTTAAGAAAAAAATTTAAACGAAGATTATTCAAAACATAAAATGTACCCAACTTCCTAAGCTAGCAAATGTCTTGTGAATGACTAGTGTTTATATTTCTTTTTCTATCGTCAAGATTGTTTATTTTAAAAGCAAAGTATACCATAAGATGCAGCGTGAAAAGCTCTACAATCTACAAACTGAAGTTTATTTTAATTATATATTTTTTGTTCTCAAAGAAAAGCAAAACTCTGTGTCACTAATTTTTGTCATTATGAAAAACAATCGTACAAAATTTGGTTTTTTTTTGAAAACAAAAACTACGCAAATGGAATAAACTTTAGTTTGTAGATTGTAGAGCTTTTCACGCTGCATCCTGTACTATACTTTGTTTTCTGTTAATAAACCATATTCAGCGATAAAAAGATGATATAAGAAAAAATGAAATCATAATGTACCAAAAAAATGATCTTGTTCGCAGCGTCGAAAATTGGTTGCGCAGAACTTTGTTCATTTTGAAAATAGAGAGTTCATATATAGAATAAGGTTCTTGATGTACATGTGGAGCTTTTCACACTGCATCTTATGGCATACTTTGCTTTTAAAATAAGCGTACGAAATAACAAAAAAAAGATACATAAACATCGACCATTCATTGTGGGACATTTGCTAGCTTGGAAAGTTGAGTACATTTTATGTGTTGAATAATCTTTGTTTAATTTTTTTTCTTAACTTTCTACAGAAATAAGCTTACTTATGATTTTGTAGAGAATTTGATGGCGCATCTTTTGAAAAAACAATAAGCTTTGAAGATCAAAAAGAATAAAAGTTATAGTCAAAATACTGAGAGACTCGTTTCATCTGGTGCACCCGTCATTTACAAAATAGTACTGAAAATGTACGAGCAATGTGGTTAGGGGTGGCACTTTCACTTTCTTTTACTTTCTAAAAGGAAAGGAAAGTGAAACCTTAAGTTCTCAAGTTCTGTATTATGGAGAGTACCTTTAGGTCCTCAAGCCCTATATTTTAGGAGTGCCCTTAGGTCCTCAAGTCTTATATTATACGAGTCGGCATGCACCGAGCCCGAGCTTCCCGGGCTTGCTCGTTCCCGGTACTGGGATTCCCGGGAACTGAAGTCCTATACGATAAGGGTATCCTTAGTTCATCAACTCCTATACAATAAGGGTACCCTAAGGTCCTCATCTGCTATACTATGGGAGTACTCTTGGATCTTCATCTATTATACTATGAGAGTACTGTTAGGTCCTCAGCTTAGCTATGGCACCATACATTTATTTTACTAGTAACTAAGTACCTATCGTAAAATGCTGGTCGCTGCGTCAGCTTTTATATTAGTCGAAAAATCACCCAATCAGCTTGCAGGAAATTGAAACTCGCTTATTTCATGGATAACTGTGGAAGATTCTATGAGGGCTTTTGTAGAGTGCCCTTGATAACCTCAAATTGGCCCGAATAACCCTATGTTCCACCTTTATCTTGATGGAGAAAAACCGCCTCGAAATCTGATTAGCTGAAACTCTTTTATAACAGCCAATCAGATTTCGAGGCGGTTTTTCTCCCTCAAGATAAAGATGGAACATATGGTTACTCGGGCCAATTTGAGGTTATCGAGGGTGCTCTACAAAAGTCCTCATAGAGTCTCCGACGGTTGTCCATGAAATAAGCGAGTTACATTTTCAGCCAATCAGATTTTGAGGCGGTTTTTCTTCATCAAGATAAAGATGGAACATAGGGTTATTCGGGCCATTTTGAGGTTATCAAGGGTGCTCTACAAAAGTCCTCATAGAATCTTCTATGGTTACCCATAAAATAAGCGAGTTTCAATTTCCTGCAAGCTGATTGGTCCGTTTTTTGACTAATATAAAAGCAGATGCAACGACCAGAGATTTACGATAGGTACTTAGTTACTAGTAAATTACATGTATGATGCCATTCCTAAGTTGAGGATCCAAGGGTAGTCATATAGTACAGTAGATGAGGACCGAAGGGTACCCCTATAGTGTAGCAGATGAAGACCTAAGGGTACCACTATATCACAGTAGTTGAGGACCTAAGGGTACCGCTATAATGTAAGGCATGAGGACCCATAGGTACTTTCATTGTATAAAACTTGCAGATTTAAAGGTTTCACTTTCCTTTCTTTTAGGGAAAGGAAAGTTTCTACTTTCCTTTTTTCTAGGAAAGCAAAGTTTTTACTTTCCTTTTTTTAGGAAAGGACAGGAAAGTGCCACCCCTAGGAAAAGGTCATAAGATCGTCATGAAACTAGCCAGGTGTTCATACCCAATATGCCAGGAGATCGTAACAGATTTATCCTGACGTCCGTAACAGTTAAAAGTCTTCTCTATCTTTTTTGTATTCAAGAATATATGAAAGACTAGTAAGTCACTTAATATTTCTTAAAGGAAAGCAAATATGAACGTATAGTTCCGAATACCCTGAGTTCGCAATTTTTTATTGTTTTTTTTGTCATTCCGAGCTCCCATACACCTAATTCCAAACACCCCGTCTTTTTTCTTATGTTTGGAAGTCGTAACGAACATCTGCTACAGGAGATCGTAGTGAAAAGGTGGTGGGAAATGTCCCTTTCCCATTTATCGCTCTTTTATTTAATCATACAATGCGTCTTACTTATATTTACCAGTCTCAAGTGTTTTTCTTTCCTCTACTTTAATTAAATTTTCTTTTAAGGTTTTTTTCTCATTCTTTTGGATTTTTGAGCTAAATCATTTATAAAGTAAAACATTTTATTTCTCTTTTTTTATGCTTTTAATCAGCAAAACAAGAACACTTTGCATCGGTCCCTAAGTAACTGTATAATCTTTTTCCATACTGTTTAGTAAATAATAGATCTAGGAGGAGGATAGTATCTTAAATAATGTTTTCTCTGAGATTGACATAATATTTTTCTTAGATTTACTTTTATCCAGTGAATATTTTCCTTCTGAATCAAGAATATATTATAAACTATTATCATAATTCCTTTGAACAACATTCATTAAAACAAATTATTGTTAAATGCAATCTCAAAAATATTTTGTTTTTGTATTAGTATTCGACTAATTTTAATTATACAATAAAAAACAAGTCCGAATAGAAATCATATTGAGTATGCTATTATCGTAGTAGCATTTCTTTATTGTTGCTCTTTTAATCCTGAAGCTTTTCACCAGAATGGTATCTATGTCAATAGATTAACGTTAATGTGAGATAAGCATTTAAGTCTTCTTTTTACGTCGTAAAATACTTCAATAGTTTTTTCTCTTTTAACAATGAGATTAAATAGAAGGTTAAATTGTCGTCTGTTCTTCAACATTCTCCTAATACTTAAAGAAGCATAAATGAAAGTTTTGTTTATTTTGAAAAAAAAACCAAAACCCACTCAAAAACAACGAAAGGCGCCTATATAAATTCATTCATTTTTTGCTCTTGCCTATCCTTTATTCTAAATTAGTGGAATGTTGAAATAATATTCTACAAAAAAGATATATTTTACGTATTTAATTTTATTTTAGGAAATCTATTACGACTCAAATCAACTAAATTGTATAAACATTGTTTAGTTTCGACGAAAAATGATGATGATTCTGGTTCGGTTATATGTACTAGTAACAATAGGTATTGAAGCTGCTCATTACAAAGTAAAGTAAAAATATAATGAATGTAATGAATGTGGCTATGATGTGTCTTACAGGGTGGAACAGTTACCTGGAAACCAACTGATCCATATACAAACTCGAGTACTGTGGAAGTTATTATTTATGAATTACATTCATGGACATTGTCCCGTTTTCGATGCAATCAAACAACGATCGATACTTTAGGCGTGTACGAAGATTCTCCAACTCCTGCAAGTCCGTCGATTACTTGCCAACCAAACACAGCGAGTTGTTCAGGAACAGGCTTTGCAGGATTCTCTAATCGAAATTTTTGCACCGATTTTTCTACTTCGGTACAAATTAGTAGTGGAGCCCTGATTAAAAAGATGAATCTGAGCCGTACAACAAATATTCTTGTTGGATACACAGGAGGAGATTGGGCTGGTGAAATCAAAATGCCAAATGGTGCACAAGCCCGCGCTTGGAGTGTTATTACTCGTATTGATTTAAACCAAAAGTATCCTATAAACTCATCACCAGGTATATTTCTCATAAAAAATACAATGGAAAGTTTTATAAACATCATTGTTCAGTGACTGGATCTCTACCAATCATTCGTGTTATTGAAAATGAAACAG
>JAJEKB010021185.1:1824250-1869235 GCA_022393335.1 Macrotrachela quadricornifera
TTCTTCAGATAATTTTTCATAAGTGTTAGTACTACTGAACCCGATATCCCAACCTCAGGATGATTGTCGATTTCTGTTTCGGCTCCAGTATAAACGATAAGGTTCAAAACGAATTTCGTATCACAGTCACATAGCATGAAGAGCTTCACACCAAAACGATGTCTTTTCGAGGGAATGTATTGCTTGAAACTGAGGTGGCCTTTCCACAGCATAAGGCTTTCATCAATGCATAAGTTTTCCCATGGAACTACAGCTTTTTCGAAGTTTCCTCTCAGATTTTCGATGATTGGTTGGATCTTTCGGAGTTTATCACCTTCTTCTGCATTATTGTTAGCAAAATGGAGATATCGTAGGATAGAAATATACCTGTCCCTGGTAAAAAGTTCTCCGAAAATTGGTGTTGTAACTAGCTTATCCGTCGACCAGTAATCTTTCATGCGGTTCTTTTGAATCAACCCAATCAAAGTTGTAGTAGCGAGTAAAACGTACAATTCCTCCACAGTCGTATTGTACCAAGCCGCAGTTTTTCCAACATTCGAAGCAACATTTTGTTGTTGATAATTGTTGGTTTCTTCAACAATTTTCTGCATCAGTTCGTTGTCGAAAAATACTCGGAAATAATCAGACGGTTTGTTTCCTTCGATTTCAAATTCTTCGCTGACTCCTGATGCTCTATTGGAAAACTTCAAGTTCTTGGGATCGAAGCCAGACGAACGCCATTTTCTAGGAGCATGTCTTTTTCGAGTATCTGGAGCTGGAATATTGTTTTCTTCATCTTCTTGGTCATCTGTTGAGGACAGATCTAAACTATCAAACTCACTTTCTAATCCTGATTTCGAATCACTCGAAATTTCGTCGAATTCCATTTGACTGAATGTCTTTTTTGTTGAACTTGTCTTATGTAGAATGAAACTAATGAAGCACGAACTATAAACTCGTAAGTAACTGTAATGAGAACAGCGCAGATGTATATATATATATATATATACATGTATATGGGCAAGAGGAATAGTGACAGTGGGAATCTTCTCGAAGATTCCAGAAAGAGAACATTAAGAGAAAAATCATGACGTCATATCAATCACAGGAAGAGAAAAGGAAAAAGATATGTACATGCTGGAAGAAAGAATAACTTATGACCTTCATGACTTTGTGAGTCATAACACGAGTGTGTAAAACAAGTGGTCTCAGCGTTTACTTTGAAGAGACACAGAAAAATTCGAATTATCACACATTAGATCATCTAAAATTTCAAATGACGTTTTAAAACGTCACCCGTCCCAAAAGGGTTAAGAATATATAACAAATATAATTTAGTTTTGTTATTATTTTATAATCATTTAAACTATGTTTAGCCATCTGATGATCTGCGTGGTTGCAGTGAAATCTTTAGATTATGGTAGCTATTCTCACCCTCACACACCCTGAGCTAGAAATCTCAAGCTTACGCACTTTCTAGCTCACTTTTCGTAACTTTCATCTACACCGTCTTGTGTTTCTGAACCACTATGATAATCGTCCAGATAACCAGAATCATTTTGTTCTTCAATCGAATTGTCCATAATCGTAATTGCGATAATGCACACAGTTGGATATAGATTATTCGAGAAAAACCTTTGACGTACAAAAAAGAGGGCAAATTGTTTATTTGAACTGCAACAAAACGATATAAATATTTTCTGTGATGATTGGATAGTTCTAAACCATCTAAAAATATGTTTTTAAAGAAACGAAAAAATATATATCCACTCAAATAATTGAATGAGTCACTAAAATATACATGAAAACTTTTACGTGTTTTCCTTTCTTTTATATGTTTGAGGAATATTGAAAACAGTCTTGTATCGAGGAGTTCAATTGGTATGGAATGCAAATATGTTTTCTTTTATATGATACTATATAAATCTACTCTTAAATGATACTAGTTGCCTCTAAAATATAAGAAAAAAATATTTTCAATGTATTTTGAAAGTTTCCAAATTGGGATAAAAAATGGTTCCGATTGGTGCTGCAAGGGTTAATTACAACCTAGTACTGTCTTACAGTCGTTTCGATCATATAAATTTGCATACGTAAATTTAAGCATCAAAAAATGACTAGAAGAAAAGGGAAAGATAATATAAACTAGCAAGGAAAATGCGTGATGTATTCAAATAATATCATTCGAACAAAAATATTGATTCATGCTTGAAAGAAACACAAAATAAAAGGAAAAAAATCAAGTAAAGAGACTATGTTGTATAAATATACAGCTTTGTTTTTTTCTTGCATCGAACAAAGAATTGAAAAGAAAAACAAAATTATATAGTGTAACGTAATAAAAAAAAATGTGGGCGAGAGCTAATCATTTATGCTTGTCTCCTTATGATTATGTATATGAAATAGCACAGTTGGTTGATTCATGTAAATAAACATTACTTAAATAAAACAACTAATTTCACTGAATATAAATACGTAAGATGGCTTGCATTCAAGATACACAAAAACAACTTTGATATATTTCAGTGTTAATTTTTATCGTAAGTATACCTAGTTATCTATATATTGCTTTTTCTATGTAATATGATACTTCAGGGATAAGTATTTATTTCATACTTCAAAATAAATGTTTATATTACGTTTTAGAGCAAACTCAAAAATGTAAGAAAATACACCTTATTATTCGGAAGATTATTTCTATATATCTTGAAAATCTATACACTAAGTATTAATTGAAGTTTTCTCCATTGCCATATTTATTCCTTTTATCTATGTGAAATTCTTCTGAAAATAAAACTTGATCTATATGACTATAATATCGTTACGAAAAAATCTTATTTTTTTAATTTTAGTAACCCACTTAAGAGATATCAATAAAAATTAGATAGTAGAGAGTTGTTGACTTTTGACAATGGTTTAAATGTGATACTTTTTTTCTCAAAAATATTGCACAATGAGCAGGATAAATGTAATGCTTTTGCAAAAATCTCATCTTTGGCATAGTCTTTGCTTATATAATAGACCAGTAATTACGATAATACAAGCATGAGATAAATAATCGTTATATTGCTGATGGAAAACTAGACTTGTATAAAATTGACGTTTCTTTTGAATCAGAACTGCATTAGAATCGCCATGCTTTAGCTAAGAGTTGAGATTGAAGTTGTTCATCCTTAGGAAGAAACATCTATGGTTTCTTTTTGTTAGATCTAAGTATACATAGTTTAAAAATAT
Source organism: Macrotrachela quadricornifera (assembly GCA_022393335.1). Lineage (NCBI taxonomy): Eukaryota > Metazoa > Rotifera > Eurotatoria > Philodinida > Philodinidae > Macrotrachela > Macrotrachela quadricornifera. Next base: position 1,827,464 of record JAJEKB010021185.1, read on the forward strand.
AATAAAGAATATAGAATTATTATGATTAAGGAATACTTTAAAGATTATATACCAAATAATCCTTGAAAAATCAGAGTATGCATGTATGTATCTTTCAAAAATCTAAAAGCGTCAGAAAATGTATGATATTTCACTAAAAAATGAATGTTAGCTCTCTCTAAATAAACATGAAAAACTTCCAGAAAGTATCCTCAGACAACTTCTATGAACCTCTAAGAACTATTTTTAGATGTACCTTATAAAACCACTAAAAAACACTCTTAAATAAACTTAGAAAAATCTTGCAAAAACTATTTTATAGAAAACCCTCAAGCTCTACAAAACTGCTTTCAAAATAATTTTTGATAACTTGGTATTTTGAATTTTCAGGTATGTCTTGAAAAAATGTATACAATATGTCGTAGCTTTCGAATTTAAAAGAAAACTTTTTGTGGCAAACATCATAAAGCGAGAAGTCATATTTTATTACCATGTTTTCTCTATGTGAAGTCAGCCTCATTTTTTTAGCCAGTGTGTTTGGTTGAGTTCACGTGACCCGTTTGAAAAAGAGAAATCCAGAGATTACCTAAATATAAAAATATTTTGGATTGAATGTAAAATAGCCGCACAAGAGTTGAAATAAAAAAGGTACAACTCGTCCGACAAGATTAGGGAAATATACTATAGTGCCATGACTAGTTTCAACTCTGTGATAGCTCTATATGATTCAATTTATCAATCCAAATTGATCGATGCTTTGTTGAAAATCTGACATAAGCTCTACATCAAATTCACTTTTTGAATAACCTTAATCATTCAAAATTAGTCTCACTTCTGTTCACAGTCATTACTACACTAAACATTTTCCTTTACTACAGCTTATTTTCTTTAATCCTCAATTTTATTGTTCGAGCGAAATTTTGATTATGTGCATCTTGAAGAGTAAACCTTCCTTCTGAATGTTGGTAAAGTACCCGTAATTTTAAATTTGAGCAAACTTTTTTCTCGATGATTTATATATGGTTGGATAGAGCTCGGAAAACTATATAAGAAAATTTGCTTTAAAAAATTTTTCTCTCGTCTATATACAAAATAAACAATAAAATACCGAGGTAATCTCATATAGTAAAAAAGCTCATTAATTTTTACAATTCAGGATCGATTGCTTGTTTTATTCCATTGTAATAATTGTAAAAGTGTTTTTATCCTAATCGCCACTCTTAGCTGAATATAAAAATATAATCTTCTTTTGTAATTGAAGCGCCATTTATTATTGTTTGTAACATGGCTTATAAACCTATTTAGTTTTTTTTGAAAAGATATCAAGTCGAATAAAGTATGCCATTCGAATTAGTTTCGAAGAACCTAAAAACTTATAGAAAGCTTTTTTAAAGATATTCTCTTTTATTTGAGAAAACGAAAGATGTACAAGAAAACTCTGCATAATAACAATTTTGATCTCCGAAATGTCCAATTCTCTGTTAAAAATGTTTAAGGTCAAGAAAAATAAATATCATATTTACAGTCAATGCAAAAAATTGAGCTATACTGTGGTCCATCTCAAGTCTTTTCAGTAAAAACTTTTTCCGTGAGAAACCACAGGCGACTTTTGTGAAGGAGATTAATTGTATCTAAAAATAAGTTATATAACTCAATTTTTTGCGCTAATCACATATATGATGTTTATTTTTTTTTTTGAGTTTAAAAATTTTTGACGCAGAACAGGGCATTTCGGGGATCAAAATTGTTATTGTGCAGAACTTTTTGTAAATCTTTCGTTTCCTCAAACTAAAGAGAATATCTTTAAAAAAGCTTTCGATACGTTTTTAGATTCTTCGAAACTAATTCGAATGGCATACTTTATTCGACTTGATATCTTCTTAAAAATAAACTAAATAGGGTTTATAAGCTATGCCATGAATAATAACAAATGGTCTTTCAATTACAAAAAAAAAAATCCGTCCTGAATTCTAAAACCAATGGATTTTTCTATTATATGAGATTACCTCGGTATTTATATTTTTTTTGTATATAAACGAGAGAAAATCGTTTTAAAGAAATTTTTTTTTATACAGTTTTTCGAGCTCTATCTAATCATATATATATATATATATATATCATCGATAATAGAAGTTTGCTCATATTCGGAATTACGAGCACCCCTACTTAAAAGTTATTGTCCCATTCTAAGATTGATTGCGTTGCTTTGTGAGATACATGATATTATTTTCCTTTTATTATACATGAACAATTCAGTTTAAGATTTGTCTAAAATAATTTGCCATGGTAAGCTTAGAGAACATATATGTTTTGACTTATATTATCATTGGTTATGCAACCGGCATCGCTACATTAATGTTTGGTGATGAGAGTTTTTGGTCGCGATCATTTGGTACAACTCTCATTGCTCACACAATTACATGGTCAGCCTACATACATCATGATTTATGCCATAATACAGTATTTGAATCAACTCAATGGAATATTCGATTCGGTTCTATTTTGGATTGGATTAATGGTGCATGTTATTGGACATTTTATGAATTAAAAAAGCAGCATATCAATCATCATATTTATAAAGTTGATTACGATGTTGCGAGTCCAATTTTAAAATGGGTTAAAGAGAATGTGTTTGCAAAGCAATTATTGTGTTTATGTGAATACTTTTATTTTCCATTACATGCTTATATTGTTCATTGGCGTTCAATTATGTCCCCGTGGTGGAAAGATGAACGAAAAAATATGCGTAAGAGAACATTTTTCGTCATTCTCTTACGTATATTATATTTTTCTTCTTTCTACTATTTTGGTGGTTTATCCGTGATTCTATGTTATCTAGTTGCATATTCTATTAGCATTCAAGTAACACGATTTACTGATGCATTTAGTCATGACTATGAAGTAGTACCGGTAGGTTCACGAAGGATACATTTGTCGAAACAATATGATATGCTGCATACATATTCAGTCGTCTGGGAAACGAATGAAAAAACACCAAAAATTATTCAATATGCAGCTCAGTTCATTCATATTGCTTTTTTTCTTAATTTCAATTATCATAATCAACATCATTATGCTACTCAAAAAAAATGGTTTCAATTGGGATCTTCATTTCAATTAGATGACAATGCAACGATTAAAACAAAGGCCGATGAAAATACTGAGAAAAAAATAGTGAATGAGAATCATAACATTGATGAGTTCATTATGAATCATCAACCCGAAGAAAACGAAACGATGACAATCTCTCATCACATGGATGCATTGTGTGGTGTACCCAAACACCATTTTACTATACCAATGGCAATGGCTTTACAGACGTTTCATAAACATCGTGTAACTCGTCTATTCCTTCCAGCAGGCAAACCAATTTTTAATCCAACAACTGGCAAACTTTGTCTAAGTGCTTGTTACGGAGTTGCTGATGCATCTCTTCTGGCATTGGAAGTATAATGGTCTAAACAATAAAAACTTATTTTTTTATTGAGCTCTATACTTGTTTCGAGTCTACAGTCGGTTTAATATTTGAAATTAAAGTTTGCCAGCAAATAAAAGAGATTATAGGCGACAATCTACTGATATGAGTTGCATTCTTACTTGAAAAATCTCCACTATTCATTTTGGATAATAAATAATTCTAAATTTGCATAGTGCGATAAAACGAACGATATCTAACGTGGTTGTCTTCTTTACATTTATCTACGATGAGAAGGAGATCACTTTTTCTAAAAAACTTCATAAGATTTTCAAAGTCTCATCGTGAGGTTAAAATGTGAGTTAGCTAAGCTTTACTACTTTTTAACTTTCAAAACGCAATTTTTGTATACAGCATGATGCAATTACAATAGTAATACACGTAGGGATGAGTGATTCCCATACAATGCTAAAAATGAATAAAGCTTATGGCGATCCGGTTTCGAGTCCAAAACAAACTGATTTTGTCATCCTTAATTCTGCCAGTTTCGGATCAAGTGAATTACTTGTCGATGAAGGTTACTTGTTCAATAATCTGTTTATCGTTTCCTCATCATCATTAATTATTCAATGTCTTTTTGTATTCGACTATCGAAAGGATCAATACCCAACGAAATACGGAAAAATCCTACGTGATGAACAAGAAGGGAAAATCACGTACATAATATAACAACAAATGAAGAAGGGAAAATTCATAGAACGTAAGAAAAGGAAAAGTCCATATCAAAGAGAGAATGAAAGAAAAGAAGAGCGAAAGGATAAATCCATAAGGCGTTACAATAGAAGGAAAAATAACTATCTGAATATAGAGAGAAACATAAGGAAAACGAAAGGAGTTGTCACTACCTAACAGGAACGAATAAAATAATAATGACACTTTAAGTGAAAACTACTTCATTCATAGTAATCTGTTTCAGAACGTTGTCCTTCTGGGTGCAGATTTCAAAAAGAGCCAATAATAAGCATTACATGAGAAAACGCTAAGATGTGGGCCCACCCCTTGCCTATGGCCTTGTTTTGGATGCGTATTCTCTTAATCGTTTAAATTAGGAAACATTTTTCTTCCAAATCAATTCTAATTCAACATGAGAAAAATAATCGATAAATAGAAATGACACACTACGATAAAATCATTCGATTCATCGATTTTAATAAAGTAACTTAGTCTTCTCTCTCTCAACCATAATTTCGTTATAACAAATTGCTAGCCATGTCTCATTACAATGAAATTATTGTTTTCTCTTCTTTTATACTTACATTTCATTTTTTTCCCTCTTTCAGATCATTATCATCATCAATGTATACGGTAAGATTATCTTAATTAGTTGAGAAAATGAGGGATAGTAAATTCATGCTTTAGAGCTCTGTCTGATGGGAATAATACTTCGGACTCAGAGACACTGACCGATTAGAATAACTCAATAGACCGTTTAGTCTTCGTATTTCTCTGTGGAGGGCACAGAGACTTGTCTATAATGCATGACCATCGAGCCATCCTACTTCAAAGGTGTCTGTGGACGCCTGCGTACGCGAAAAGCATAAAAATAAAACAAAAAAAATTCGAATGCAATTCTTTATTCATCAGCCATTAAAAACATCTCAAAAACAATTTTTATTTAAATCGATTGTCTTTTTGTCGTAGTTTTCTTTCCATTGCTAATGAAATAGTGGCTCCTAAGATATTCAATATCTTGAGTGTCTGTGAATAGTGAGAAAGATAGATATGATAGAGAGAGATGAAGAGAAAATGAGAATTACCTTGTTAAATTTTAGTGCATCAGCGAGATATTGAGCTCCAGCATCTTCAATATTAGTAAAATCAAGGTTCAGTTCGGTAAGTGTCTATGAATAGAGAAGAAGGTGGATATGAGGGAGAGATGAAGAGAAAATGAGAATCACTTTGTTATTTCGTAAGGCACGAGCGAGATATCGAGCACCAATCTGTCCGATTTGATTCATCTGAAGATCCAAAGTAGTGAGTGTCTGTGAATAGAGAGAAAGATAGATATGAGAGAGATGAAGAGAAAATGAGAATTACCTTATTCTCTTGTAAGGCATCAGCGAAATATTGAGCTCCAACTTCTCTAATTTGATTGCAGCCAAAGCTCAGTTCGGTGAGTGTCTATGAATAGAGAAGAAGATGGATATGAGAAAGAGATAAAGAAAAAATGAGAATCACTTTGTTATTCCGTAAGGCGCCAGCGAGATATTGAGCACCAACTTCTCCAATTTTATTCCTGAAAAGGTTTAGCGTGATGAGTGTCTATGAATAGAGAAGATGAATATGAGAGAGATAGAGAAAAAATTAGAATTACCCTGTTATGTTGTAGTACATCAGCGAGATATTGAGCTCCAACGTTCTCAATTTCATTACCGGCAAGGTTCAAAGTAGTGAGTGTCTGTGAATAGAGAGAAAGATAGATATGAAAGAGAGAGCTGAAGAGAAAATGAAAATTACCTTGTTATCCTGTAGTGCACTAGTGAGATATCGGACTCCAACGTTTCCAATTTGATTACCGGCAAGTAACAACGTGATGAGGGTCTGCAAATAGAGAGAAAGAGAGATATGAGAGAGAGAGAGAGATGAAGATAAAATGAAAATGACCTTGTTCTCCCGTAAGGCATCAGCGAGATAGTGAGCTCCAACTTTTCCGATTCGATTCTTGCGAAGGTTCAGTTCGGTGAGTGTCTATGAATTGAGAAGGAGGCGGATATGAGAAAGATAAAGAGAAAATGAGAATCACTTTGTTATCTTGTAGTGTACGAGCGAGATATTGAGCTTCAACATCTCTGATATGATTGTCCTCAAAGTTCAAGCTGGTAAGTGTCTGTGAATAGAGAGTGGAAGAGAAAATGAGAATCATCTTATTATCTTGAAATGCACTAGCGAGGCGTTTTGAAAACTTAATTCTCTGAGATTTTTCTGAATTTTCTAAAAAGTATCTTTTGATGTTTTGGTGGCAGTTCAAAAATTTCTTTTTTTTTTGAGTTTTTTTACATTGGTCAAATTATCCAGTATTTTTGCGGGTTCTTTGTAATATGCTGAAAAGTTCTGTAGAAACTTAGAAATTTTGTTTAAGTTTTGAGTAATATTACTAATTTTGCAAAGTTCTTCAAATAAATACTCTACATAATCATAAGAATTTTGTGAACGATTCTAAAATATTTTTCAGTATATATGTATATCTATTGAAAAATTTTCTCAATTAATTCTGTGTGAATAGTCGTGTGGTTTCTCTTCTTCGTTTTCATTTCAAAGAAGAATTAGCTTCTATGTATTATTTAGAATTTAGTAGATTTTCCAAAACATTTCTTGGTTCTAGTATTTTTATGACTCGATGAACAAATTTACAAGATTCCATCAGTGAAACAACTGTTAAATTGAAAAACAATTAATCTGCATCTCATTAACTATTTTGCACTTTTGTTTATGAACGGATGACGTATTTGACCTAAAATATTTTTCATTGCTGCTTAAAAAAACTTCATTTCTAATGGAACTACTCCGAGGAATGAAAAAGGAAAGCTAGCTAATACTTTTCTAAATGTTTTATAGTTCTACTAGTCAAGGAAAATATGAATAAAAGATTTCATTCGATATTTTTTTATGTTTCCAATGATAAAAATTCACATCTTCTAGAAGTTGTCTTTGGGACGAAAAATGATTAAAACGTTTCTGCTTAGAAATATTTCATTTTGGCGAAATGGAAATCATTTCTGTGAGAACTTCTAACAATAGAAGGTAGCGTACTGCTAATGAAGAAGATCGAACATATTCATATCAAATGAAAGCTCTCACTGCCAAACCAAAAATTTAAAAATATTATATGTTGATAGTGTACGTAGACTAAGTTACTTCAATTTCAAGGTATGTAAAATTAGGTATAAAAAATGAATCAGGAAAGGGTTTGTTCACTATTGTAAAAACAAAGCATAAGGTTATTCGGGTCATATGAAAGGGAATTTCTACAAACACCATAATTAATCTGAACAACACTATATTTTGTCCTTACAATACTGGACAAACCCTTTCCTGATTCATTTTCATACCTAATGTCATATAACTAGATGCATCACAATCACTATATATACATGAATGTGTATTGGTTGTGACTCTTTTGGGAAGTGTTATAACTCTTATACCACGACGCCCATGTACAAAGTTAATTATGACGGCTAAATTTCACTCCGTACGCTATCTTCCGAAAAAGTTTTAATTAAATGATTAATGCCTAAAATATTCCTATGCATGCATGATTCACACTCGTCTCTACAAATGATTATTCGTTTTCTAGTATTTATCGTGCTTCGTCTTTAACAAACGTGTTTCAACACCTTGAAATGTGCAATTTTTAGTCATAAAAACATCTTTTTTCTCAACACTTGTGTTTATACAGCTTAATGCAATTGATAGTTCATTCGATCTGATGTGTAAATGAGGTAAGAGAGAATGACCAAGTCTTTATCATTTTGAAGGATGAGGAAAGTACGGCACTTTACTCGTATTTCGAATTACTGTAGTCTCACTTTTTTACCCATGGGATGGGTGGTGTCATTGAACTAAGTATTCTGTTTATATTTATTGCTTGCATCAAATTTTAAAAGCATTCGTATAGTACAGATTCTTTATTCTTATCGATTATAAGGTGCATAATCTATGCAAAAAACTTTGATGAGAAAAACTAGAGTAAATGCTATTAAAATGATATTATTTTATTTTGATTGATATTCACTTGTTCAAGTTTAACGATAGATTTTCATCAATTTTAGTCTTGAGCAGTCAATTAATATGAAAGCTTTTTTATTTTTGCTTATGTAGGAAAACATCCTTGTGAAAAGAACTAAAGTTTGAGCTGGGCACTGCAACAGAACTTTAGGCTCGTCTATTCTAAAAGAAGATCTTTCTGGGCTAGATGACTCGTTTCAAGATCTGATTTAGATCATATTTTACGGTTAAATGAAGCACGATACTCTCCAGTCCAAAAAAACTACTTTTAATATTTTAGAAAAATTGGTACGTTTGTTTCTATATATTTCGAGGCTTTGTGAGAATACTATTGCATGAAATATATTTATTTAAAATTAGAAACAAGAAAATGAATAAAATAAAAGATTTTCGAGAAGAAAACGAAGCATTGAAAAGGTGATGAACATATGACTTTATAATAAAATGAAAGATTACCTGATACGGATAATATGTGTCTATGATCGTATTGAGTTTTTTTGAAACATTGCGGCAGGATAGAAAAATTGTTTTTGGTTCAAGGTTATCGAGAATTCGATAAACCAATTCAATCGGTAATGTTTGAAGTGATGGAGCTATCTTTTCAGAGATTGATGTTGTTGCTTGTGACATAAATACGTTTTACTTAAATGTATATGCTTTGAAATAGTTTGTTATCTTAAAAGTATTCTCATATGTATTTTATTTCTCATTGAATGTCTTGTCGGAATTCAATTTCTCATCTGTACAAGATGTTACAAAACCATTACGCATCCTCTACAAATTAAATCATAAATGATAGCCACAAAACATTTTATACTAAATTAGAACACATCAAGAACTGGATTGATCGATACTGCATAGTGAAGGTTATGAAGTACCGATACATCCAGTTTTTAATGGGTTTTAATTTGCTATAAAATATTTTGGGAAGATCATTTATAGTTTAACTTGTAGAGGCAGCCTAATGATTTTGTAAAATCCTGCATACATAACTATCAAGACGAGATAAGAACGATTTAATATAAAGTTTTTATGAAAGTGGGTACATATCGTCTTATTTCGAATAGAATTTCCCAATAAAATGTTTTCATACACTTCGCTCAACTGAGTAAACTGTACAGATTGAGGTTTGTCATATAATCAACGCTCTCAAAAGCAGGTGATGCAAAAGTTCTTGTAGAAATGTCACTCGATTTTTCATCAAATAAAACATGTTACGAGAAAATTGAAAATAGCTGTCAGACATATACATCAAAAACCATTTTTAACTGTACGATCAAAATAATTCTGCCATGTATCGACTTTGAAAAACAAGTATTTCTTTACATAATACTAAAATATACGCTGTAAAAATAAGATGCTCATGCTATAAATATGTCAGAGTCTTTATGTTGCAAACACACAATAATTACGAACGCAAACAATGCGTAAAAGAAAACGAACATCAACCTGAAAAATGGCAAGAATTTCAAAACCTAATTTTTCTAATATTATTTCAAAGAATTAATGTATTCCGATGAAATGAACAGATAGTTTTATTTGACGAAAAATGGAGCGACATTTGTGCAAGAACTTTTGCATTATCCGTTACGATCAATATATAATGCTAGAATGATTTATAATAATCAAACAATAATGAAATTGATTTTTGTCGATTATGTAGATTTTGATACTAATATGAAATACTTTGCATATTATACAAAAAATATCTTCTTATGAATAATACGACGACGGAATAATATAAAAAGACGTGCATCGAAACTTACTTTTTATCGATAAATGTGCTATCGCTTATTTATGGTCATACTTCGTTAATCAAGCAATTTTTTTTCAACCAACGTGCATCAAAAGAACAATCATACCCATGTACAGCTACGATATAAAATAACACACGCACATTCTGAGTCACTTTTTCTTTCTATCGACAGTGAGGTTCATTAACACATGCATTAGTAGATGATACCCTACGTCGATTCATCTGTAAATAGTTTTTCGTTCGTTCGGCCATTATTAGAAAACAAAAACGTCCAGGGAAGTGGTTGATTTTTCTCATGCATCGAATATATATGTATTTTGTTATGTCCAGAAAGTGATTCATTGATAATATTTAATATTTATATAAAATGAACGGTTACAAATTGTAACATTTTGCTAAAATACTAAATTCATGTCAAGCTTAGATTTCGGCAAACATCATTAACTAGTACAGAGGCGAAAACAATATCTCACAAAACGATAATTTTCGCAGATTGATAAGAGTTATATTTTCCTTTACAATTTCTGGAAAAAAGGCTTTTCATATTAAATACAGTGGTGTTTTGAAATATTTTTGTCACAGAAAGCAGATACATTTGTGATGGTAAGACATTACTCAAAAGGAAAGATAGTTTAAATCTATTTATGTAAACAAATACAACTCGATGAGTTGTATTCACTAACGCTCACTTAGAGCAAGCGCGAAAGTATATTCCAATAATATAAGTCAAGATTTATCTACTAACACTAGTTATTTCAAAAGAGCTCACTCGTAAACATGATACAAAAGTTATTTACATTGTTTCTACTAAATAAAACATATAAGAAAAATGATCTCAATGTAATAAATTAGTTTTTATTTATTTCATAATGACAAAGCTGATGACTATTATTTAAGTGGCCAGTAAAAAATAGATGAATTGATCAGCACTTCAACTATCGTCCTCTTCCCCTTTACATAATAGAAGCTCATTTCCACAATCAATACTAACTGAACTTCATGAACTTGAACTTCATGACGAATCCATGGAAACCGATGGGAATTCAATTTGACAATGTGAAACTGTGATTGGATTTGCTAAAACTACTTCGAATCGGGCATGATTGACATGTCCTGACGGCTTTTTACGTGAATAGCTCATCGTTTAAAACTATATGAATTTCTGATATATTCTGAGATCATAGAATTCAGTTAGTGCTGATTGTGGAAATGAGTTTCTTTTATGTGAAGACGAAGAGGGCGATAGTTGAAGTACTAATCAATTCATCTATTTTACTGGCCACTTAAATAATAGTCATAAATCAATCATCAGCATTGTCATTATGAAATAAATAAAAACTAATTTATTTCATTGAGATCATTTTTCTTATATATTTTATTTGGTAGAAACAATGTAAATAACTTTTGTATTATGTTTTCAAGTGAGCTCTTTCGAAATAACTAGTGTTAGTAGATAAATTTCGACTTGAATTATTGGAATCTACTTTCGCACTTGCTCGAAGTAGGCGTTAGTGAATACAACTCATCGAGTTGTATTTATCTACATAAATAGATTTAAACTATCTTTCCTTCTGAGATGTTAGTAGGTGTTATTGCATTTTACAGATAGCTCAAAATCTTGTTGTCACCAAATTATCTGCAATCTGGTGTAATAATCAAACCGCATGGATAAACAGTTATATCTTTTACTAAATAGTTATACGAATTTGATTTAATGATGCAAAAACCAAAATATAAAGGCTTATTTTTCTTAGACAATGCACCTGTACATCGACCTGATCTCAGGCTCAAAAATATCACTCTTAAATTCTTCCCATCTAATACTACAGTTCGTACACAACCAATAGATCGTGGAGTTACTCGTACTTTTAAAACTCATTATTGACAACAGTTTGTTAACACATCATCGCACATGCTAACACCAATTATTCAGGTGAGGGAGGATGTTACCAAAATAGCATTGGCTGCTGTTTATTGGATTGATTCTGCTTGGAGGTTGATCACAGAAGCAACTCTCTACGCAACACATTTAAAGAGCTGACTTTAAGACTCGTCGCGTTTCCACAGATTATAAGAAAATACCTCTTTAAATGAACTTAATAAAGCATTGAAATATGTGACCATTTGTTGATGATATTATGTCAGCTACATATTTTGTAGTAAATCTCTAATAATCACTGTAAAATTTATAATGACAAATACTTAATAATCTTGTTCTTTTTGATTGTTCAGATTGATTTTATTGCAATCAGCTTTTGCCCATTGGTCCACGCCTAGTAGTAACATTTCATTGGAACAGTAGAGTTCTGCCTATAACCATCTATACAAACTTATTTGTTCGGATTGGCTTCTATTTAGTCTTAAGTCGATGTTATTATGAAATAGTAGCTTATAATATTGACATTTCATATATATAGAACTGATTCTTTATTCATCTACTATTCGGCTTGATTAAACTCGAGATTTGATGTTTGAGTAATTGACAAGCGAAAAATAAATACAGGAAAACTTATTATTATCCAACAAAACCAGAAACTGGTCGAACCATACATAAAGTAAAACTTTCACGTTTATTGATAAAATTTTCAGTAGATAATGGGAAGATAAAACGGTAGTTAGTAAAATAGGATAAGAAAACTCAATGAATGGGAAATAAAGAATTCCAATTGACTCAACTGTATTAGTTTTCAAAATTGCTTCATCTCATTTACAGATAAAGAAATTACGAACATGAGTTTAAGAAAATTCTGACATTGTTGCTGTCGCCGGTTATCATTGCTAGATCGAATTTGGAACGAAATCTGAAAGAATCTAGTGCAATGAATCCATCAGATTCGTCAATTGAATACACTATTTGATTCTGAAAAGTTCCATCTCCATTGCCCAGAAGTATGCTAATACTTTTACCCAGCATAATCAGCACGACTAGATCCTGTTTAGAGTCATTATTGAAACTAACTGATAAAACAGAAGATGACGTGAAGCCAATGGGACATCTCATTTTGTTCTGAAAGGTTCCATCTCCGTTGCCAAGTAACACGCTGACGCTCTCAGTATTGAAGTTGCTCACTACCAAATCTAATTTTGCATCATTGTTAAAATCACGTGCCGTAATAAATGATGGAGAAGCGCCGGTCGAATATATGGTTGAACTATGGAACGTTACATTTCCGTCGCCAAGTAAAATAGTGACGCTATTATCATCGAACGAGCTCACTACTAGATCTAATTTTGCATCATTATTAAAATCACCGGCGATGACAGATACTGGAGCGTTGCCGATCGAATATGTCGTTCGAGTTCAAAATGTCCCATTTCCATTACCTAGTAGAACATTGATGGTATTGTCATCAAAGTCGGCCACTACCAGATCTTCTTTGGTATCATTATTAAAATCACCTGTGATGACACCCGATGGAGAGCTACCAAATGAATACATTGTTTGATTCATAAATATTCCACTTCTATCACTTAGCAACACATCGACGTTGTTGTCGGTGGAAATGGCTACTGCGATATCCAGTTTGGTATCGTGATTAAAATCACCAGTCGTGACAGATGCTGGACCATTGCCCGTTAGATATGGCATTTAACTTTGAAACGTCCCATCTCCATTGCCGAGCACTACACCAACACGGTTTGCATTGTAGCTGGTAACTGCAATATCCAGATTTGTATCATTATTGAAATCACCTACTGTCACAGCTGTTGGACCATGATTCGTTGAATATGTCGTTTGATTTTGAAATTTTCCATCTCGATTGTCAAGTAACACACCGATGTTGTTGTCTCGGTAGTTGGTCACTACTAGATCTAGTTTAGCATCATTATTGAAATCATCTATTGTGACAGATTTGGGTGATTTACCAGCTGCATAAATCGTTTTATTCTGGAATGTACCATCTTCATTACCAAGAAGTACACCGAGATTGTGGCTATGGAAGTTGAGGAGTGCAATATCCAGGTTTGTATCATGATTGAAATCATCTGTGATCAAAAATAATGGATGATTGCCAACTGCATATGTAGTTTGATTCTGAAACGTTCCGTCTCCATTACCAAGCAGCACACCGAGGTTGTTGTCCTTCGCATTGACAACTGCTAAATCTAGTTTGTTATCTTTATTGAAATCAGCTGATAACACAAAGAACGGATCCACACCAGTTGGATATGTGCTACGTTTACTGTAAGGTTCTTAACAGGTAGCTTCTAAAAACAGAAGGAAGCCGATAAATGCATATAAACACTCTATTTCAGGTAATAAGTGCTCTTTTTCCTCATCCACTGATCTTATTATTGGGTTCTATGAAGAATGAATACTTGCCATGTTCTGGGATCGTATAGCAGCAATAGAACATATTACAGAAATCACACTTTCAAACTAGTCACAAAGAGCAAACCGTGGGTTCCAATGAATCTAAGAATGAATCCTATGAACCGCTTTTGCTCCTGTGACTTATCAGCAATCGTATCGATCTTGTCTGAGATATCTAATATGAGAATTCTGCTGGATTTCGTATTATTATCTCATTAGGATCATGCTGGGCAGCCTTTTCTATTAGATCCCGGATCGTATTGGGATAGAGATAAAAAGTGATCGTCAGCCCACCTTCTTAGTTAATACAAAAATAGAGAAATCTAATGTAAACGAGGTTAACCTATGTTAGTTCAGCAACCTACATGCAACACTTTCAACAAATACGTATTTATTCCATCCAATCAGCAATATCAGTAAAATAAAAAACATTAATTTTATTAAATTGGTTTTTTGAGGACATTTAAATGAAATAGACTGATATGGATTTTGTCTTCATTAATATATTTCACGAAGTAATACTTTATAGTATCCATTTCATTAAAACCATACACTTTCTTTGAAAACTGATATGCAAGTATACTTGCCAATCAAAACTTAAACGACGTGGTCCATTGTTAATTGATTTTTTTTGACGAAATGATTGGAGATTTTTTTTTTGGTTTAAGTAACTTTCTATCAAATATACATTATATCGTACTTTTATTCTTAAAATGCATTTCATTCAATGATTCAAAACACATCATTTTTTTCTATAACGTTCGAGAAGGATGAGTTTAAATATTCTAAACCAACCACGACGCGTTTCGTCCTAATTTCAAGGACTCATTGGGTAGTTTTTCATAAATCTGCATATAAAAATTCAACAGAAACTAATTTTTAAAGATATTAATATAAACGAA
Organism: Macrotrachela quadricornifera; assembly: GCA_022393335.1. NCBI lineage: Eukaryota > Metazoa > Rotifera > Eurotatoria > Philodinida > Philodinidae > Macrotrachela > Macrotrachela quadricornifera. Next base: position 1,842,616 of record JAJEKB010021185.1, read on the forward strand.
AATTTCAGCTACTTTTACACGTGTCTGAACGCAACTAAGAGAACAGTTTTCAGGTGAGTAGAAGAATGGATTTATTCTAAAAATAAAACAAATTGACCATAAATTTGACTACAGATTCGAATTCTCTATCCTCCATTACCCTTCATTGAGATTTAAAATAGAATATCACAAATTTTTGATATCAAACTGGCTAACACCATTTTCTGGTTGATTTGTGTGCACAAACATACAGACAAACTTTAGAAAAAGGCATACGTGTAAAAATACAAAATCATTGCGTGTTATATCATTTCTCTTTCAATACATGAAAAAAATGAGTATGTTCTTAAAAAAGAAACATCTTCTATGATCGAAAACTTATTCCAAAAAATTTTACGACAACCGATCGTACCAATGAATTCCTCGATCCCGAAAAACTTTCGTCAAACTTTATAAGATATAATAGCTCATGAGGTCCTATAGACACCTCAGTATAGTAGCCTTTGAGCCTGATGGTTTTTTGACCCCGACAAACAAACAACCGCATTCTAGTTTTTTTTTTCATATGCCCCTTTCTTCAGCCGAGGAAATAAAATATTTTGATTAAGGGTGATAAAATTTACGATCGAAAATTTCAATCTATTCTTTGATTAAGATGTCGGTAACTATGGAAAAAAAGTTGATTTGTATTATGGTCTAAATTAAGGTAGGAAACAAATAGATCTCATCGTAGTTGGAATAATAAAATGCTTAACTCCCACTCGATTTATTTTTTTTGAATAGACTAAAATTTCTCTATGTAAGCTGATTTACATTATTGAGTTTTATTTGATTTATTTTTCTCATATTTGAAAGAAACCTCTGAAAAAGTAAATATTATTGGTATGTACATCATGTGAATCATTAATGACATTGAAAAAATTTGTATCAAACTTATCTTGTTAAAAAAAGAAGAATGAATCAGTTGTATGTTTTCGAAATTTCATATAAATGTGAAGTGTATACAATGAAATTAGAATAAAATGTTCTTTTCGTCCAGCAAAATCATTTTCAAAATTTAACAAGTACCTGAAAGTAGTTTCGATGTATTCTTTTTTGATCATCCTGTTTGGTTCGATTATTGTTGTCATTAATGGAGCTCATTTTCTTGGTGGTACAATCAGTTGGAGTCCACTCAATAAATCATCTATTGGAACATCTGTAAATATTGTCATTACTCAAACATATTTATGGACATGAGAACTAGCTAAATGTACAAATTATGATATTCTCAACAGTCTTCCAGTACCTATTCCAAGTAATTATATGGGTCTTAAAAATAGATTGAACTGTACGACAAATTGTCTTACAGGTGCTGTTGGCTATACGCCTCCACCTATATTGCCATATTGCACAGATGCATCATCTGTACAGAATACCACTGTTGGTCAACGATCAGATACTGTTCAATTGAGACAAAACAGCGATTTTACTGTTGCTTTTGCATCTAGTGCTTGGCGTCCTTTAGCGACATCAAGTGCAGCTGCATGGTCTATTGCATCACGTATTAATATTACACCAAGAATTGACAATGGTTTGTACAATAGTGCACCCGTAACTAGTATGATGTCTCCTATTAATATTCCTATCGGTATTACTCAAGTCATAAGAGTACCAATGGGTGATGCAGATGGTGATACAATGAAATGTCGATGGTCATATGGTTACAATGAATGTGGTGATGTTTGTCCACCAGGATCTCTTCCAAATAATACAATCTTATATTCAAACTGTACAATTGTTATCACTGGTAACAGAGTTGGAGATTGGTTTGCTGTTGCACTCATGGTTAAATCAGTCTTTTTTTATTTCTTTTAAAAAGCAGATTTATACATTATTTTTAGATTGAAGATTTCATCGATGCATCTAGTATCACACCGCTCAGTTCTGTACCTGTTCAATTTCTTGTGCAAGTTATTGCGACATCATCCTTTAATAATCGACCATATATCGCTGGACAAATCATTGAACAATCATGTACACCAGTTCAAGTAGGACAAACATTTACATCTCAATTAATTGCAATAAATAATTGTGGTCCAAATGTGAGTATTTCCGATATTGCAACACTTTCATTTGCTGGCATGATTCAAAGCAATGTTACCAAACAAAATTCAACAGCTTATTATAAAACTCTCAGATGGACACCAACTATAGCTCAAATTGGATTTCAGGTTATGTGTGCTATGGCCATTAACAGGTAGTTTAGAGATACATATGTTTCAAATGGTGATCAATCATATTTTCATTATTAGAGTTTGTATGACGAGTAAGAATTTGAGAAAAATCTGTATCCATGAATACATAGCTCGCGTTTTCTTGTCGAACTTATTAAATCATTGTTTCGAATTTAAAATATTTCGTTTTGTAAAGATTGATTAAAGAAAGCAAGGAAAAAGATAATATCATTTCTTGACAAAAATAGCATCCAAAGTTGTGCTTCGGTGGAGGACTGCTATTATATATTATATTGACCATGAATTACATCACTAACATAGGAAGCTTTTCTTTAACAACATAGAGTCTTTTACTTTATCGTATCCAATAGAGATTTTTCACATGAAGGTTGGTTTAGATCACTCAATATGTATGGAAAAATTTCAGGCTTCTAACCCATCTGGAAAGTTAGTGCTAAGTTTTCGAAAACATCTGAACTGAAGATCTTCTTTTAATGGTTACAAAAATTGTATCCATACCTGTATCCATGAGTTGCAATGATCTAATAGAGAATCATATTGAATTTTCGATCTTTTAGTCAATCTTCTCAATCACCACAGTATTGTTTCACATTCTACGTATCGAGAAATAGTGTATGCACTTGTCCTGGCGAAATCTGTACTACAACGACAACAACGTAAGTAACACAAACTATCTCCATATAATTATTATTTTAAATCTTCTAAGTACATCGACCTCAACATCATCATCAACTATGTCCAATACCAATAGTCTAACTACAACAACAACTTCTAGATTAGCATCAATCACCTCGAGTTCCAACAGTCTTACTACAACGACTTCTAGATTGACAACAACCATCTCGAATGCTAATACTCTTATTACAACAACTTCCAAATTAACATCAACTACAACGAATGAGATTGGATCAACCACTTCAACATTTACTACTATTTCGTATGTATTCTACTCTCAATAGAAAGACAAATATTCTCAATATTCATTATAATTCTAGATCGACACCAATTGTCATTTGTACTTTTGCATGCGATGGAATGCAAATCAAGGTTTCGTCGCATCTGTTAGTATGGTGTAGCGTGATTGTTGCCACGTATATCATGTCTTACTTGCTATAAGATGTACTGTAATATCTCTTCACTCATCGTCACCATGCATTAGGCGAATTAACACTTTCATTTCTCATAGCTGCTTTTTCCCATGAAACTTTTGGTCCATTTCCGTTTTGCTTTCATTTTTGTAATTTCACCGTTTTTCTCAAATTTTTTAAATAAACTAACAATAGGTTTGATCTTCTTAGTTTGATATATACTGTTTAATAACGGTTGGTCGAGAAATAAGGCATACATGTAAAACTCGAAGAGTTCCTTCGAGTTTTCAACTATTACTACATGGTACATTAAGGACGCTAACTGCAGGATGCTACAAATAGTATACATAGTGAAATGCCAGGAATCCATGATCGAGAGGCATTGCACTGCGTGAGAGTGCTAGGAAATCATTACTTGTAGATTGCTGCAACATTCTGCAGGCAGGATACTCACTATGTAAATTATTTCTAGCATCCTGTAAGCGATATCCTTAATCTATCATATAGTAATAGTTGAATAATTGAAAAGTCGAAGATGCGTCTAAAACTCGAAACGAATGAATGATTTCTACACTACTGTCATCTTCTTGCTTAAAATATCGTTCATAGGCGATATAAAAGTTAAAACGGATTTAAAAGAACAACGACGAGTCGTTCGTCGGCGCTTCTACGGGGCGTCACTCGCGGCTACCCTCCTCCATGTTGAAGTCTATTTTCACATAAGTTCATTCTCCTGTGTGCAAAAAACACGCTCATTAACGTTTCACTAACTCAAAAGAGTTACACGATCTGTAGCGGAAGGATCCTCTGTAGGAGACTCCAAGAAAAACAAGTAAAGGCACATAGATCTATAAATAAGTGCACCATCTCTAAGTTTATGTGACATCGCTGCAAAATCTTAATTATATTTTTTTTACAAATACCAAATGTTGAGATACTTGATTATCTGGTGACAAGCAAGCTTATTTTGCTGTCCAATCCATCCTTCGTCGAGGAAATATCCCAGTCTTCATTTTAACACTTCTGTTACTATTCACTTTAAAAGACATCACATTTGAAAAGTCGAAGATAAGAAAAATTGTCTTCATAATTATATTAATAGAGATAAAATTCTATCTTTAAAGATTATTATTTTGTAGTAATTATGTAAGACAAGACTTGAAAATACTCGTACATAAAATCTATGTGATAAATTCCACCAAGGTTATTTTTTCCTGTCGGCTGAATCTGAATATACGATATAGATGAAATGATAATCTCTTCTGTACTTGCTTTTTTTTTGAAAGAAATTCATAGTCCCCATGACGCGCGTTATTAATAGCCTACATAAAGTTCTATGTTGTCTCGTTTCTTACTTTTCAAAGCTCTGATTCAGCTACAATGATTCACTCCTTGTCTTCCATTCTTTGCTCATGTGTACTCCTTCAGACTGACCAAAGACTAGCTCGAAGGATCCGAACCACCACTATCAAATTCATAAGATAGTCTCCTAACCAACACTTCCATGTAGAGATGTCCATCGTGGCGCGGCAGCGGCGCGACACGGTAGCAGTTTTTATAATTCTGTCGCGGCAGCTTTTCTTTGAAAAAAATTTGAAAAATTCAGGAATTTACACATAATCTCTACGTTGATGTGTTCTGCATGATACAGTTTGATGAATTTGATCGATTGGAAGGAGCAACTCTAGTTTAAACAGGTCACAGTCTTGAAAATCCAAAGATTTTTAAAAATACCATCGCGGCAACGGCGCGGTAGCATTTTTCTGATGATCAGCGCGGTGCAGATAGCTTTCTTTGATTATCGTCGCGGCCCGGCAGCGGCACATCTTTAACTGCGATGGACATCTCTGCTTCCATGAAAACTGCCTCATTGCAAAAACATTATTTTCTTAGAGGAAGCCTCTCTTAGCAAAAGAAATTATTTGAAAATATTGAAAAACTAATATCACCAATCGACCCCTGACTTCAAAAGTTTCCAATCAAACTTTATAAAAAAAAGTCATGATTTTCTTAATAGAAGCCTTTTTTAGGAAAAAAGGTTTTTTGAAAAAATCCAAAAACTGATAGTGCCATTCGATTCCCCGACCCCAATTACCTTTGGTGAAACTTTATAAACAGTCATGATTTTCTTAAAAGAAGCCTTTTTTAATAAAAAAAACTATTCGGAAAAATCCAAAAACTAGTAGTGCCATTCGATTCCCCGACCCCGAGAACCTTTGTTCAAACTTGATAAAAAATCATTTTTTTCTTAATAGAAGCCTTTTTTCAGCAAAAAAAGTTATTTGAAAAAATCCAAAAACTGATAGTGACATTCGATTCTCCGACCTCGATTACCTTTGGTCAAACTTTACACGAAGCGCATGTGGAAGACAAGTGTCCATTAACCGTTTAGACGATGCTTTTTTGGCCTCGATGTTTTTTTGACTCTGACAGCCACATACATACATACAAACTTTTTTTCATATGACCCTCCCTCCAGTCTAGGGAAAAATTTTGAATACTATTTCACAACACTAGAATAATTGTTGAAAGTCTGCAATGGCTTTTTTTTCTCGTCTTCATGTGGATTCTATCCCAGAACTTACCTGATGAGTTCCTCAAGCAAGGATGAAACCGATCGTTAGGTGCTTTTGAAATTTTTTACACTATTAAACTCACTCTCACACCCTTGAAGTATAATAAAGTATACGACAAAAATTAAGATTTTTTTCCTTCCTCTAAAACGCGACGTTTTTTTTCTTCTAGCACATTCGATCACTACCAACAGCGGATATGCTTCATTGATTCATGAAGAAAAGGAAAACCTCTCTCTATACCATGTGCCTGTGCGATGTACATATAATAACGAAAAATATAATATAAAATCGCACAAAACAACACAAGCAAAATCAACGCATTCATCTGCACAGCTTCAATCAACACTGAGTATCAGAAATATGGTTTCCATTACCAAAATTATTTACGTTCTTGTGTTTTTGGTTATAATGGCAAGTTTATCTATGGCAAAAAATCAGAACCAAAGTGGTGAAGATCCCACGGATATCGGTAAGGAAAAACTGCATCGTCATCAGTTGAAGAAGCCAATCTTTAACAAACATAGAAATGTGTGAGCTATATGACAGTGATACTTTTTAGTCAACTATTGATCATAGTTCACAACGATGAACAAAATATTGGGACAGAATTTCGTGAATAGTAGCCGCTCGACATGTGTCCATTGGTTATTTTAGCATATCTATTTATTTCTTGAGGATGAGCAAATTATTCGAATAAATTCTTTGTTTAGAGTATTCACTGCTAATGTTTCTGCTTGATTATATCACAGCATTCGAGTTTCTTGTCTGAGCCAAAGATGATATTTGAATAACTTTGTGTTGCTAATCATTTATATGGCAGGTATTGATCGATTATTTATTTAGCTTCAAATCTCAGTTTTAGAATGAACAGAATATGTGAATAGATTATTCCTTTGAATTATCAATTTACCGCGTGTATAGCGATCATATAGCCCATGGTAAATCAGTGCTTACAATTCAAAAGAGTATTCGAATCGTATCTTCATTTGAATCATTCCTTAATTATGTACTCGCTGATCGTGCATTGACACCAGAAGTATACTTCAAATCGAGCAAGATATACGAATTCCATCCTAATTTAGATTAGTCATGAGCTGTGTATTCATCTATCATATAAATAGCTTTCATTGTTTGTTCTCAATAGAACAGAATATTCATATTGAATTTTGGTATAAATCATTAATTTACCGTTTGTTCATCGTCTATATAGTTCACATGAAATCTCTATTTTAGATCGAGTAATATTTATGAACTAATTCTTCGTATGAATTATTCATTTGCTGTATGTCCGTCGATCAGTTTACAGGCTAAACATTTTTCCTCAGATTGAAAAAAAATTGAAAAGAATTGTTGTTTGAACTATTCATTTTTTGCACGTTAATCAATTAGTGTGTGAACTACGATATTTTCTTCGGTTGTAGAAGAATGCTTGAACAAAGTCTTAGTTTAAACTATTCACTCCCTACATATTCTTCGATTAGATCATCAGTCGCCTTGTATTTGAACTAATCGAAATAATCGAATAGAATCTTTCAGATTTCACCTATACATTCACTAGGTGATCACTGAGTGTGTAATCCTTGCAAAATTTTCCTTGATTGGACACAATAATTGAATAAAATAATCTTGAGTATTATTCAAGCAGTTCATAATCTTCAATTATATTAACAATAAAAATTATTCTTTTATATGATTCTAGAACTTGAATAGAACTGTGATAAGTAGTGTTTCTTTATCCTGTATATTTGAATTATGCTCTCCAATACATTTTCTTCACTCTCTTGTCATCAGAATAGTTGAATATGATCATTGTCTGTGACAGTCATTTACCGAGAGATTCTAACTTATACGAATCGACTTCGAATCTTCTTCTTTAAGTGAGGAAGATTTCTGAATAAGTATTTTGTTTCAATAATTCTATTCCAACGCATATATTGATCATAAAATCTAGTTGAAAAGTTTCATTTGAATCTGTGAAATATCTCAATAGAATATTCGTATTAATTATTCATTTCACATGTCTTTCTCGATCACGTAAAGCAGCTGAAAACGACCATTCGAATAGAGTAAAATATTTCAATAGAATGTTGGTATGAATTATTCATTGCTCTTGTGCTACTCGATCCCGTAATAAACTTGAAATCTATTATTCGAATTTAGTGAAATATTGCAATAGCATGTTACTCTAAATTATTCATTTTTCATCCTTTCTTTGATGAAATAATGCAGTTGAAAACTTTAATTTGAATTCAGCGAAATTTTTTCATAGAATTATCGTATGAATTATTCATTGCTCATATGCTTCTCCGTCCCGTAATGAAGGTACAATCTTTCACTCAAATTGACTGAAATATGTCAATCGAATCTTTGTATGAATTATTCATTTCTAATGTCCTCCCCGATCATATAATACAGTAGAAACCTTTCATTCGCACCTACTGAAATATTTCAATACCATGTTCATATGAATTATTCATTTGCCGTGTCTTCCCCGACCACACAATTCACTTGTAATCTTTCATTCGAATTTAGTGAAATATTTCACTAGAATGTTCGTATCAATAATTCATTTGTCATTTGTTTCCAATCATATAATCCAATATAACGCATTTATTCGAATTTAGAGAAATATTGCAATAGGATGTTTATCTGAGTTATTCATTCTTCATGCATTCCTTGATGAAATAATGCAGTGGAAAATTTTAATTCGAATTCAGCGAAATATTTCCATAGAATGTTGCTATGAATTATTCATTGCTCATGTGCTACTCGATCTCATAATAAACTGGAAATCTTTCACTCGAATTTACTGACATATTTCAATGGAATGTTCGTATGAATTATTTATTTTTCATCTCTTCCTTGATGAAATAATGCAGTGGAAAACTTTAATTCGAATTTGCTGAAATATTTCAATAGAATGCTGATCTAAATTGTTCATTTGACATGTGCTCCTCGATCATATCATCCAGTTGAACTGTTTCATTCGAATATATTGAAATATTTCAATACAATACTCTTATGAATTATTCCTTTATCATGTTAACTTCCATGAGATAATCCACTGAAAAACTTTCAGTCGAATTTAGTGAAATATTTTAATAGAATGTTCGTATGAATTATTCATTTCTCATGCGTCCTTGATCACATAATCCACTTGCAATCTTCCATTCGAACTTACTGAAATAATTGAACAGAATATTTGTATGAATTATTCATTTGATCTGTGTTCCTTCGTAGTATTATCCAGCTGAAAACTTTCATTCGACTTTCCTGAAATATTTCAAAAACATCTTCTTATGAATTATTCATCTGTCATGTGTTCCTCGATCATTTCATCCAGTTCAATCTTACATTGAAATTTAGTGAAATATTTCAATAGAATGCTACTCTGCATTATTCATTTGTCAACTGTTCCTTGACTATATAATCCAGTTGAAATATTTCATTTGAATTTAGTGAAATATGTCAATAGAATGTTGATATGAATTATTCATTTCTGATATGATCTAGCATCGTTTAATTCAGTCGTAACTTTTCATTCGAATCTAGTAAAATAATTCAATACAATGTTGTTATGAAATATTTATTTGTCATGTGTTCCTCAATCCGATACTCCAGCTAAAGTCATTCATTCAAATTTACTTAAATACTTCAAGAGAATGTTGATATGAACTATTCATTTAACCTGTATTGCTCGATCATACAATCCAGTTGAAATCTTTCATTCGAATTTAGTGAAATATTCTAACAGAATGTTCTTATGAATTAGTTATCTGTCACCCGTTTCTCGATCATAACATGAAGTTGAAATCTTTCAGTCGAATATAGTGAAATATTTAAATAGATTGTTCGTATGAATTATTCATTTGTCATGTGTTCGTCGATCATATAATCCAGTTGAACACTTTTATTCGAATTTGGTGAAATATTTCGATAGAATGTTACTATTAATTATTCATTTGTCATGTTTACCCCAATAGAATAATGTAGTAGAAATCTTTCAGTCGAATTGAATGAAATATTTCAATGGAATGTTCGTATGAATTATTCACTTGTCATGTGTTGGTGGATGATAGAATCCAATTGATCTTAAATCATTCGAATTTCATACAATATTGGAATGCAATGTTACTATCAGTTATTCATTTGTCATGTGTTTCTCGTTCATATAATCCAGTTGATATCATTTACTCGAATTTAGTGAAATATTGCAACAGAATGTTATTATTAATTATTCATTTGTCATGTTTTGCTCGATGACGAAATCCAGTTAAAATATTTGATGATAATCTAGTGAAAGACTTCAATTAAACGTTGGTTTGAATTATTCATTCGTCATCTTTTCCTCCATAGTATAATACAGTTGAAAAATTTGATTTGAATTTACTAGTATATTGCTATAGAATGTTATTATTATTTTTTTATTTGTCATGTGTTCCTGGCTTATGTAATCGAGTTGAGGTCTTTTATTCGAATTGAGTGAACTATTTGAAAAGAGTGTTATTATTAGTTATTTATTTGTCATCTGTTTCTGGATGATACAATTCAAGTGAAGTGATTGATTAGAATTTGGTGCAATATTGCAATAGAATGTTATTAGCAGTTATTCATTTGTCATGCGTTCCTCGATCATATCATTCAGTTGAAACCGTCCATGTCGATTTATTTTAATACTTTAATGCAACGTTATTAAAAATTATTCATTTCTAATATGTTCCACGATCATATAATCCACTTGAAATCTTTGAGTCCCATTTAGTGCAATATTACAATAGAATATTTTTTTGAGTTATTCATTTGTCATGTGTTCCTTAGTCATATAATTCAGTTGAAACCTTGGAGTCCAATTTAGTGAAATATATCAATAGAATCTTGTTATGAATTATTCATTTCTTATCTGTTCGTTAATGAAATAATCCTGTTGAAATATTTGATTCGAATGTTTTGAAAGATTTGAATAGAATGTTATTATGAGTTGCTCATTTGCCATATGTTCCTGGAGGATATAAGTCGGTTGAACGTTATCACTCAAATTTAGTGAAATATTTCAATAGAATGTTGGTATGATTTATTCATTCGTTATCTATTCCTGGATGATACAAACTAACTGAACTTTTTCACTAGAATTTAGTGAAATATTCCAAAAGAATGTTACTATGAGCTATTCATTTGCCATGTGTTACTGTAAGATATAATTCAGTTGAACTCTTGCAGTAGAATTTAATGAAATATTGCCACAAAATGTTGTTGTGAATTATACGCTTGTCATGTAATCGTGGATCGTAGTATTTGCATCCAGTCTTTCGGTTCACTTTGGTGAAATATTGCAAGAGAATGCTATTATGAATTCTTCACTTGTCGTGTTCCTCGATTGTATAATCCAATCGCAGGTTTTTATTCGGATTTAGTGAAATATTGCAATAGACTATTTTTATCAATTGTACACTTGTCATGTTTCACTGGATCATATAATTCAGTTGAAATCTTTGATTTGGAATTTAGTGACAGATTTGAAAAGAATGTTGGTAATAATCAGTCATTTGTAATGTATTCGTCCATTATGTAATGCGGTTGGAGTCTTACATTGGAATTCAATGAAATATTCCAATTGATTATTATTATGAATTATTCATTTGTAATGTGTTCGTCCATCATGTAATGAAGTTGAAGTCTTTCATTGGAATTTAATGAAATATTTCAATAGGATATTGTTATGAACTATTCATTTGTCGTGTCTTTGTTGATGAATTAAGTCAATTGAAATCTTCAAGTTCAATGTAGCGAAACATTTTAATAAAATGTTGTTGTAGGTTGTTGATTTGTGATATGTTCCCACAGAATATAATCCCGTTGAACTCTTTCATTTGAATTCAGGGCAATATTGCAACAGAATGGTTGTATGAATTATTCATTTATGGGGTTTTTCTGAAAGGGAACAATCTAAATAAAATGTTTGAATTGGAGTGTAAAGAAATATTTTAACGCAATGTTGCTATGAACTATTCAATTCTCATGTTTTCTTCGATTATACAATCCAATTGAAATCTTTCATTCGAGTTTAGTAAAATATATCAATAGAATATTCGTATGGATTGCTCATTTGTCATTTGTTTCGAGTTTATATTATAAAGTTGAAATCTTTCATTCGAATTTAATGAAATATTCTAACAGAATGTTCTTATGAATTAGTTATCTGTCACCCGTTCCTCGATCATAACATGAAGTTGAAATCTTTCAGTCGAATATAGTGAAATATTTCAATGGAATGTTCGTATGAATTATTCATTTGTCATGTGTTCTGCGATCATAAAATTCGGTTGAAAGCTGCTATTCGAATTTAGTGAAATATTCTTATAAAATGCTCGTAGGAATTATTCAGTTGGAATGCGGTGGTGGAGGATTGTCAGTAATTCGGTTATCATTTCATAGCAGTGAGAAGAATATTTGTATAGACTGTTTAATAAGCCAAGTATATAGTTTAAATCAAGTATTTTTATGATAATATATCGAGTAGATATTCCGATATCTCATTCTATTATTCTTATATATATTTCTTTGATTTTATCATCTTTAGTAGTTTATGGTCTTGAATGAGTTCAGTACTTTTTTTTCTTTGTAGGATATACGACACAAAAGCAAGTCCACGTCGACAAGCCAACAACAATTAAGAACATAAACGAACAATATAAAATAGGTAGCTTTTTCTTATCATACATTTATTTAGTTAGTTTTCTCTCATATTCTTGACTTATTAACGTTTTTCTTTTATATGTCCTATTATCTACATTTTTCTTTTATTTTGATTTGTGTTTCCATACTTTTCAATTTTAATAAATATATATGCATTAAAAACGTACTCAACTTGACTTCTTAATATCAGCAGACAGATATCTATATGTAACTTCACATGAATAAAACTTCTACTTTTCTTTTCCACAATCTAAGAATTCAAATTCAATGAGAAATTATATGGAATAAAAGTATTATAACGAATTTTAGTTTTAGGTACGCAGGAATGCGTGAAACACATTTGTAATCACTTCAAATACTTCTTATCATTTTTGAGTAAAATTATCAGAGCACACTCTGTAATAAAGTATGTAATCATGATATAAATTTGAGATCCAATAACAATAGTATGAAGAACTAATCGGAAAAGTAAACATATTGTTTAGTTTGATTCAATAAAAATGAATATATTTTTTATTCATAACTCATGACATGCTACAGTTCTTTACATGGATCAGTGATCATCACCGAACGGTGAACGCAGAGTGAATGAGTTCAAAAAGACTCTATTAAATTGTCATTGATCGAGAAATCTATTCAATAACCAAAGAAAAAAACGAAAAGAACAATTGTGATGCCAAAAAATCTTCGAATACTGAGTAGCATATTTAGTTGAATTGTATTATCAACATCGTATTTTATTCATGCATTTCTAGCATGTTTGACAAAACAGAAAAAATTAAACAAGTGCAAGTATTAATTTATTCGAAAGATAGATATACGAAAATAGACATTTAAGGCACATATCTCTACTCATCATTTGTTTTTCAAGGTTTTTTTTCAAGGTATTTCGTGTTTTGAATGAAAACGTATATTACGGACATTTTGGTTATGCATCATCAGTCTTGCTCATATCTGTTTTTCATGATTTTTGTTTATTCATTTCTTTCATTACCTTTTTGCTTATTATCTAATTTGATGTATTCGATTTCGATAAAAAATAACAGCTTAAATATATGATCAATAGATACTATTACAAAAAAAAACGTATAGTCGTGATTATAAATATATAACTGGTTAGGCGAGTAGCTGTCTAATTCGAATTCGAACATAAATGAAATTTTCGAATATTCTTAATTACGCACATAACTAGAAAAAAAGCCAATTCTTCATAATTTCCAAAATCGAGAACGGCAACCATGTTAAAATATCCACAAAGCCAAACTTTCATATAATCATAATTTATAATTCGTAGAGGGTTTATCTTAAAGTAGCCAAAAAGCCAAAAGCCCAAGTTTTTTATAATTATAATTTATAAACTATAATTCCTAGGGGGCATATGTTTCGCCCGAAATAAAAACAAGTGATCACATGATGTCTGTCGTCCACGATCACCCAGCTCTATCTGTTGTGTGTGTTTATCTTTCCTCAGCCATCCATGTAAATTACGTAAAACAGCGAAAAATAAACCGTTCCGAAATCATAAATTTACAAATCGCGGCGCCCAGCACGTTCTTCATCGCGCGCTCCCCATTCGGGGCGCCCTCACACAGGTCCGCGCTCCCCACTTTCGTGGCACCCTCACGCAGGCCCGCGCCCCTCACCCTTCGTGGTACCCTCATGCAGGTACGCGTCCCTTGCCGTTGGTGACATCTTCACACCGGGATGCGTACCTCGAAATATAATTTTATAATAAAAAGAAATTTTATCTTTTGCTTTTTCGCTAAGGAAGTGATGGTGCAATTTTTTAAAATTATTTTTGAACTGATATAGTGCAACTCATGGCCCATTTATATTCGACCTCGAGATAGCCATCTCATGTAGCGAGACAGAGTCGATAAAAACACGTTAAATTGTAATTTTGAAAAACCTCGGCTTTTTGGCTATTCAGCTTAAAAGTTTTTACTCTTTTCATTTTTTTTCGAAATGATATTAAACTGTAAAGGTGCGATTTATATTCGAACTCGAATTAGGCAAGGCATGGGTTAGGCTTAGACTTTTTTGATTAAATAAAGTTAAATGAATAGAAAAAATATGTAGAAAAAAGTCAACAAATAATTAAACGGTGAAGACCAATGTATAGTTAATAATTTTTCTTTTGCGTATTAAATGGATTTTATAATTTGCTTGAGTATGATAAAATAGAATCTATATAGTAGAAGATTTACATTTCGAATTTAAATATCAAATAAAAGATTTTGGTGAGCAAAACTCTTAGCTAAAAGAGCATTTTGGAATTAAATCTAGAGGCGGTATTGAATTACGCAGTATTATGAGAATACTACGAATGTTTTATTTCAGAATCGATGACGTAAATGAATTGTAAAATAATTTAGATTTATATGGTTGCTTCATTAAAACTGCTATTGATGATTTTCAGAATTATTATGGATTTTAGGCTTTACTCAGGATATATAAGAATTATTGAGGATTGTTGAGAATTTCTCTGGATACTTGGGAATTGCAATCTGGCATATGGGCAGGAATTAAGACAAGAATTCTCATAATCCTAATAATCTCCAGTAATCCTGAGAAATCCTTGGTTGAAACCAATAGAAACCGGATTATTTTAGAGATCACTTTCTTTTTTGAATTACTTTATAACTCATTTATGTCACCGACAGCTGTTTCATAAACAACGACCTAAACTTAATCTTACACTTGTGTAGACAATTATTCCCTCGACTGACGGGAGGGTGATACGGAAAAAAGTGAAATGCGTGTGTGTATTTGTTTGCATGTGCCAGGTCAACGGTCAAAAAAACATGTTCTTAGAGAAACAATAAAAAAACTTCACTTTGAAAAGTCGAATCTTAATATTTCAGCAATGGTTTTCGAGGCTGGGGAATCGAATGGTACTATCGGTGTTTCAATTTTTTCAAATAATTTTTTTGCTAAAAAAGGCTTTTTTAAAGAAAATAATAGTTTTCTATAAAGTTTGACCAAAGGTAATCGGGGTCGGGGAATCGAATGACACGATCAGTTTTTTATGATTTTGGAAAAACTTTACCGCAAGAAATATTTTTTTTATAAAAAATAGCTATTCTTTATGAAGTTTGATGAAAGATTGTTTAGATCGAAAAATCGATCGATAGTATTAGTTTTTGTAAAAATTTTGATAGGAATTTTTTTGACTGCAGAAGATTTTTGCTAAGATAATAACAATTTATTTCTCAAATTGAATCATGAATCGTATCGAATAAAATAAGTCTGTAGTTTTGCAGATATGTTTGTGTCTTCATCCCAATCGGAAATTGGTGTCGCCTAGATTATTATTTAAAACCTGTGATGTTCTATAAGAACACTCTTTGAAGGGTTGTCGAAAGTATAGACTTGGAATTTCGAGTCAAATTTGAGGTTAAGAAGAAGTAAATAAGCATTTATAGTTTTTTTTGCTATTTTTCTTAAAAAGATTGATTCAAGCCAACCGAAGATCGATAAATCAAGACTGAATGGCTTTTTTCAAATAATTAATAATAAATAATATGGAACTAATTGTTATTTCAAGGTTGAACTAAAAATAATCGATGTTCATGAATGCATGTTCAACATTGATTCTAATTGAAATACTTTTCTTTGTACATTATTATACGTCAGAGTTTTCAGTAAGATTTATACAGAAATACGTGAAAAAAAAGAGATGGCTGCTTAATGTTCTGTTGTTGAATTTTTATAGATACCAACCTTAAAATAACATTCAAAGTAGGCGAAGATTTTTCTTAGACCAGAATGTAGTGTACTCTACTGGTAGCAGTCTTTGAATAGTTTCCATTTTTTAGTTCCTTAATGAATGTATTAACAAATATCCAGTAATTTTTTGAGAGGAATTCAAACGAGATGCATCTATTCGGTTCAAACTTAAACTAATATTAAAGGATGTAGCGGTGTTAAATAAGGAAACGACTAGTAGTTGATTTAAAAAGTTTATCATAAGTGCAATAAGTGAGATTTGGAATACCTTAATAGATTCTCAAATAGCTCGATTCTTGAGAAAAAATCATTTTTTATTAGACATTTTATGTAACAGAGCATATCCAGTAGAGGAATTATGAATACTAACATAGTATTATTTGCTTATTGTAGCGTAAGCAGAAATAGATATGCAGTCATAACGTCCTAACACTTTAAGAAGCTGTCCGAAATTCTCTAGTTTGGAAAAAGATATTATCTTCATAGAATTGTGGTTTGGACTGATCGTCACCTAATCACATTACTGAACTTGATGAACAAACTAAAACATTTGAACCGTATCTAATTCCGTTTTCTTAAAAAGACATGAATGTTTGTCTCTTCATTTTGTTCAAACAAGTCAGAGTTCAAGATTAAAAAATATGACGTCCCAAACTAATGAATATGGTCAGATATCTGTATTAGATTTGATCAAATTCAATCGAAGACGAAAAGCTCGAACTTGAGATTTGTTTGTCGTTTACATATGAATCCATACAGCGATATTTCTATAAAACAATCATTGCTAGAGTGGATATTTTATTTTGTAGCTTCCATGCAATCAAGGAGATTGAGATATAAGATAATCCAAATGGAAATTATTTTCAATGATAATTACACTAAATTTTCTTTCGGAAAAGGGCCAGCGAATTCGTAGAATGAGCGCTACTTGTAATTATAAGAAAATTTTTTTCGTCTTACACTTTTAAAATATGATGCTTTTTTGAGTGAATAGTAACAGAAGTGTAGAAACGAATAGTGGTATGTTTCCTCGAAGAAAGGAGGGTTGAGCAAATTAAAATAAGCTTGCTTATTACCGAGTGAAAAGAACATCGACTTAAAGATTACGGCTCAGTTATTTGCACTATACCGCTTTCGTTCAATCAGATTATTGAATCTGTGAACTCAGCCAGTGGTAAACTTTTTACATCGAACTTTTGATCAGTCAGATTCTATCTATTTAAAATTTCAGCCAATGAAATGCTTCCCAAAATCTAACTCTCCTCCAATCGGATTTTGAGAATCTGAGCTTTAAGGCTATCAGTATTTTGTGATTTTATTCCTTTTAGTTAGTGAAACGTTAATGAGCGCGATTTGAACACAAGACAATGAACTTATGTGGAAATAGACTTCAGCATGGAAACGACTAGTCACTATTTTTTTAAATTCGCTTTGGTTTTTTTATCGCCGGTGAACGATATTTTGAGAGAGAAAATGAGATGTTATATTGGTTTATGCTGACATGATTTAAAAAATCGAGAAGTTAAGAGTGAAATGGAGCAGGAATAATGATCATTAACTACGACCTGTGCTTTACGTTGCCATACGAAAGCCGTAACAAAAAGTTTAAAGACTGGATCTTATAGAATAGTCGTCACTAGCAATTCGTGTATATGTGTACATGCATCCAGCATAGTTATCAGAGCAGAAGCTAGCGACCAGTAAGAGATAATGATAAATAGAATTCAGTCGAGAGTTAAGCGAGTCGTAGCGACGAGCGTTACTTGTTATAAATTGATAGTCATCGTATTAATTAGTTTGTAATATATAATACAATAAATAAAATGACTGAAAAAAGTTCAACTATTTAATTATGTTTTGTCTCAATTGATTTTAGTATTTGTGTCTTCAAGCATGCAATTTGTTTTTAATTGTATTTGTATTCATCTTTTTCTTGTATATATGAATTGAGTAAAAAAATTACTCATACAATAAAACTAATGAACAGTAAAAATCAAAACAAAATCTTAATAATAGATTCTTTAAAGATTTGTAGAATGCTAATGATTAGAAATAAGTTTTTAACATATGATTGTAACAGAAGTTTTAATATTCTTTACTTTTTCATATGAAAAAAATATTGAAGCTCATCGAGAGATTTTTCTCAATATTGTAGTTTATGATTGATCGAATATTTCGTATGGAGTTAATACCTGAAATATTAGCTTATTATTTGATTATTTGTAGTACATTAATGTCAATGATTTATTGAACAGTATGACTCATATGTTTGCACCAAGAGACTAATGTCAACACTTTATTAATGGTCTATAAAAGTCAAAATTGTTATCTATGATAAAAAAATGCGGATGCTTGATATTTTTCGAATTTGAAATTGATCGTCTTGCGTTTGAAAATCATAAAATGTGAAAAATTCGTTCAGATTGAGGTGACTATAGCACCACACTTATTGATAAATTACCTGACAATGATTCTCAAATAAATAGAGTAGATTCAGTCGAGAGTTAAGCGAGTCACCATTGACGCGCGTTACTTGTATTGTAGTGGATAACTCTTGAAGAGTACTATAGCACAGTATAATTTAATATTGTCTTAATTTGCTTCTAGAAAAACTAGAAAACTGGTATTTTTCTTTCTTAAACATAGCAAAATTCTATGTAACAGAAGTTTTAATATTTTTTACTTTTTCATATGAAAAATATTGAAGCTCATCGAGAGATTTTTCTCACTATTTTAATTTATGATTGATGGAATATTTCGTATGGAGTTAATACCTGAAATATCAGCTTATTATTTGATTATTTGTAGTACATTAATGTCAATAATTTATTGGATAGTATGACTCATATGTTTGCATTGATTTAGTCAGTAGAAATCTTGCTATTAATAAAGACATCCTTCTTTTCTTTGTTCATATTTAACAATAAAAAAAAATAGTTTTCAAGTAAATAAAGGTAACAAAGTTTATCAAAATCGCATTTTAAACATATAATAGACAAGACATATTCTTTGTGGATATTGTTCTACTCGGAAAAATTTTTATTTTATGACAATGAATTTCATTTGTTCATGTAGATCTCTTTACGACTAATACTTTGCTTTAATAGTAGGATAGTGTGATCATCTAAATAAATATTAAAGATAAGTACAGCGTCATTTTTTTTTATGGTTATTATCTAGTATAATTGTTGAAGAGTCAACACTACAAAAGTGGCGTTTACAAATCCTTCGAATAATAGAAAATAATTTTGTTTTAGATGCGAACAAAATTTGTGTTAGTTTCTTTATAAACATTTATATATACTTGTATGATGTATGTAAAAGTAATATTAATAATGAAATCTGTTATGACAGATTGAAAGTTGTCTTTTTAAAAGTAATTATTGTCTAATACTAAGGTAAATACTCGTTGATAGAATTTTTTTTAGTTATTAAAATGAGATTTTTAAAGAAACAATTCAATGAAAAATATTTAAATAAAAATCAAGATTATTTATATTTATTAATTCATTTATTCAAATTTTTTGTAAGATGATATAGTTTTATGCAAGACAATAAGATTAAAATCATTTTTAATATTATTAATTAGCCAAAATTTTTCAATTAGAAAATCTAGTCAAGAGATTTTTCATTCTTTCGAATTAATTATCTATACTCAATCTGATTCCAATAATTCCATATTAAAATTAATATTACTAGTTTAGGAAAAGCAGAAGATAATAATTGGAGATGAATCAGTTATATAAAACATTAAAAAATGATCTAATTATAGATGTTCATTCAAATAGAGCCGTGTCTCGATTTCAGAATTCTTGAATTCTTATTTAAATTTCGAATGGATGGAGAAATGGATATTAAAAAGAACGTACTAAGGCATTGGACGAATAACGCAACTGTTTCTGTCTTGACGAAATTTAATTTGTACGTGGAGCGAAGGCTACATTATTTTCTACATATGTTATTAAATCTCTGATACTAGAGTTATTTTGAAGAAAAGTGGACGGACTTCCTATATTTAGGAGAAATAGTGTACAGAGATTGCTTTATTGACATATAATTTGTTGTGTCAAATGAATGAGTTGAAATACAAATATCAAAATATATTTTTGAAATTCTAAAACTTGGATAATCATGAATTTCTAATAATTCCAGATTTTCGATAATTCTACTACAGAATATATCAAAAGTTTGAATTCCAGTATTACTTAGCCGTATACTAATCTTCATGAAGCTTTCTTTATATATAATCTGATAGAGAAAGAAATTCCTTATCTTTCTATATGTTATTTGATCATACTTTAACTAATATAATGACAATCAATTTTGATAAGACTTTTTTCGTTGGGATTTATGCTTTTTGCAATAGATCACAATGTGTAAGATTGGTTAATTTACGATCCTCTAATACATTATATGAGCAATCAAAATATCCCATAAGATGCAATGTGAAAAGCTCGACAATTTTTACATAAGATCATTTATTTTCTAGATGTATTTTTTGTTTGAAAAATGACCAAAATTTGAAGAGATCAAATTGTGATTTGGTGAAAATTGATTGAATAGAATTTTCTTTCCTCTGAAAATAATTCGAATAAGTTTTAATGTATAGATTGCTGAGGTTTTCATACTTCAACTTGTCGGATATTTTGTTTCTCTTTTAATAAGCATATTAAGAGTAGAACAATGAAATAATAAAAAAAAAATCCGTTGTGTATTGAAAACATTATTTTTCTCCCATAATTGAAAATTGATTACTCAAAATTTTGTATATTTTGAAAATAAAAAGTGTAACTGTACAGTAAATAATCTTATGTATAAATTGTAGCGTTTTTCACACTGCATCTTATAATGTATTTTGTTTTTCTTGTTTAATAAAACATGTCAGCTGATAAATACAAGAAAACGACGTTTGTAACATATTAAAAACAGTCACTATTTTGCAAAGTCGAAATTTGATCGTTTTTAATTTTGTTACTTTTCAAAATAAATAAATGTGTCCGTAAAATAATCTGTCTTGTGTAATTTGTGGAGTTTTTCATGCTGCATCTTTTGGTATACTTTGTTTTTTAAGAAAATTTATTTAAGAATGAAAAAATGAAATGCAAAGTTCTTCAGTTTTTGATAGATCATTCATTAGTAGGTCGTGTGCACCGAGCATAAAGGAAATGACAGACTACAGCAAAAGTACAAGATCTAGAAGTCGGAAAGTTTGCACATTATCCTAAATATATCTAAGAATTATAATAGAATACTCGAACTCAATTGGGGACTTTTAATTTTGTAGCGCCTCATGTATTTGTTATCAATAATCTCTAATAATTAGATAAAAATTAAGAGAAGATTATTTTTTTATATTAAAAGAAAATGTTCGAGATACTCTTTCTTGAGGCAAAAATTTTTGTGATTTCGATTTTTTTTTAAAAAATTTTCAAAAACACTACAAAAATTAGATATACATCATTCTGCACTGGTACAGTACTGTACATACCTTATATTGGTCGCACTCGCACTATCATTAAAAATTTAATTTTTATATATGTAGAAAACTATACATTTATAATACGCAGTGCATTTTTCACACAGGTCAGTAATACAGTCCACAGGTTTATTTGTAAGTTTTTCGTTCTTTCATTGTATACATATTTCTCCGAAAAAAATAGCTTCATTCTCTATTCCTCGTATATTATCACTATAAAAAAAAATATTTTCTTAAAACTAATTATATATGCTAAAATTTTGTAAAATTTTCTATCCCTCTCTCTATATATATATTTACAATTATCTATTACTAAATAATATTGAGCACAATAAAGGTATCATCATGTCCAGATTCTCTAACAAACTTGATTTTTTCTTTGTCATCAAAAGTAATTTTAAATTCTGATCGAACGTAAAATTCTCTAGTGTTATGTACTTTTGAAACAAAATCAAACAAGATAATAAAAAGCTACCTATTTTTAGAGCTCGTCAAGAAGGATGTCATCGTAATACTGGAATTATTCTATAGCATGTAAATGTAAAATAATTAAGAAATACACAGAATGATAGAGAATTTCAAATTCTGTCAGAATTTATAATTGATTTTACCATATAACCATTTTATAGTGATTAAAAAATTTTTCAGATTAGGTTTGATGACAAAGTAAAAAATTAAATCTGTAGGAACTTGGATATGAAGGAGAGGTACCTTCATTGTATTCAATTATTTTTTTGTTAAATACAAGTACAAATGAAAATACGTAGATAGAAAGAGATAGAAAATGATACAAATTTTCAGCATATGTAAATAGGTTTTTATAGTGACAATATGTAAGAAATACGGAATAAAACAATTTTTTTCGGAAGGATATTTTATTTTTGTTCAAATTATGTACTGAATATGTGTTTATCTTGTTGTTCTATAGAATAGAATGTATAAAAATAAGTGGAAGTGAATTCTCAGAAGTTTATCTACATTATTGATCAATCTCACGAAAGAATGAATAAGTTAATGATTTTTTTATTTAAAAAGCAATAATCTTTTTGATATAAACAAAATATATTGTCGTTTTTTTGTGTTATATAAAGGATATACATTTGGATATAAATCTTCAGTACAACAAAATCTATTCTAATATGTATTTCTATTTTATATTTAATATTGAAGTTATCTATAAATGAGTTAAATTCAATGAAATCTATTAGAAAAATTCATTAAAGTATTTGTAAATGAACCGGTAAAAAGTTTTGTTTTTATTTGTTATTCTTCAAATAGAATGTTTTTTTTCTGTCATGTCTAGAGTGTGTATGTAGATGATAATTTATTGTATAAAATATCTGACTCAAAAATGTGAATACACAGTTCTGTATATATGCCAGTGGAAGGAATATTCCCAATACAAGAGAACAAAAAAAAATATATATGTTAACACCACCTGGAGGAAGGAAAAGAAAGAATGAAAAATAAAACGAACAATGACAGTCTATGTCAATATATCACACTTTCAATCATACTCGAACAATATATCGAAATAAGATTTATTTTCTTATAGAATAAATGTCCAAGTATTATATGAATAAATTGAGAAAATAACAATTATCTAACATTATGACTTCAAAGGCTAAATAACAATCTTGTAACTTATGACTTCTTTTGTTAGTTATTGATGTATTCTGTCAAATAGAATTAGGCGATATCTAACCAACATTTAAATATGATTTAAATGTCTAGTTTCACTTTTTTCTAGTGAAGATGAAAATGTTTTTCATTATGATATTTGAATTTAATTTGACTCTGATAAAATATTAAAAAATATTTGCTATATTAGTACCCATTAAAATTCGTATGCACAAATATGATATTGATTAATATATCAGTCTCATATATAATATTGTTTTTTGTTTTCTAGTTGAATTTATTATTCCAATTATTAGGATCGTATTAAGTTCGGAAAAAAAGATTGTTATTCACTATTCAGGTGAAAAAATGGAAAAACGATCAAATTTCAGTCTTTTTTTTACACGGATATTATTGTACTAATGACTTCTTAGTCGATTATTAGTAGACAACTGATTTTACTAGAACACTCACGACTAATCAATTTTAATTGATTAATTTTAGATAATTGATTTTAATCACTTATACGTAAAAACTGTTGAACTCAATTTCTACCAGAGGTGTAGAATTTTCCAAAAAATAAAAAATTCTCCTCTAACCGCGGAAATTTTCTCAAAGCTATTTTTTATTCGCCACTTACAGACTAACTTTATTTGACACAAAATATAAGTAAAACTAAATATGGGAATATTTTGTTCTATTTGTTACTGTTCGTACAACATACGAATTCTTTCTACTTCTTCTTTTCTCAAGCGGTTCAAAACAATTGAGCCAAGTGAAACTAATTTGAATAGACGATGTCGTTCTGTTTTTTTTTTGAAGAAAATCCACTGTTTATCCTTTAGTTGAGAAAAACAGTTCTTGAGACAGGACTTGATGAATGGATCTGCTAAGATGAAGCGGTGGTGTATTCTAATGTAACATCACTTCTTTGTCTAAGGATTCGTGATCCAGAGCTCGATGGCCACGAATGTTTTGCTTCAGGATTGTCAAAAACAGAGCATACAAATAATGCAAAATACTCAAAAGAATGAATTATATCCTGTAACAGTTAATTATGATATGAGCATGGTTTTCCCTTCTAATAGTTTTTCCCACGATTTCCCCAATCTCAGAGTTTTCCAAAATTTCCCAAAATTTTCTCGAGTAACGCAATTTTTCAGAAAATTACCCCTCTCCCCCTCCGCACCTCTGATTGCTACCCTGAATAACAGAGTAATTCATTAAAAAGTCAATTGGATTTGATTGATTTCAAGAAAAAACGTCTGAGACTAATTTGGATTTATGATGAAAAGGTAAGCTTTGTAGTAAATATCTTGATTAAAGAAATCTAATTGAAAATAATCGAACTCTATTAGACTTTTGATGTATCGTCCAAATTTCTGTGAATAAAGCTAATCTTGGTAAATCATCTGTTAAATTGATGAAACAAATTATTCATCAATTGTATCGAGGCGTATAAAAAAAAAATCTTTTTTAGATGGTTGCTGTTAAAACTAACTTTAATGGATTCGATTTTTAATAAATTAATATGATTTTCATTGAAATAGTTCGGTTTAATCAACTTTCATCTTTTTTTTCTCAAAAAAATGGATTTTAATCGCGTTTTGCTTGAATTTTTTTTACATGGGTAATCATTGTATATTTATTATTTGACATATCAATTAATGGTAAAATGATACTTTTACTTATCTATATAACTAGATTTATTGTTGCACAACGTTGACTTCAGAATTTTTTTTTCTTAAAGTTAAATATTAAACAAATATTTTTATTTGTAATAAATTGTTTCATCGTTTAGATTTACTACTGAAAAGTGCAATTCACCGATGAATTTAAATATATTAGCATTTCTTATTTCTTTATTTAAATGTAATCTATTTAATATCTATCATTGCTATGAGATTAAACAAATAATTTTTGTCCTTTCTTTTAAAACAATAATACAATTGCGTATTTTCACAGAAAATAAATGTAAAAAAAATAGTACACTTCTCAATGACATATAACATCTATAGATAAATTTTGCAATAAATTTCTACCCTCACAATCCTTTATGAAGAATATTATTTCCAATTAGATAGAATAATCTTGTCCCATCTTTTAAAAATACATATTTATAAAGAATATCTGAATGTCACGTACACTATAACATATATATGTTGGTGACTAAAATAATTCTACTTTTGTCTCTCTATTCTGGATAAATAAATCCTGTTAATTTATTTGCACTGTCGAAAGACAAATATTTCTGTCTAAATTAATTATCTATTCATTTTAACATCAAGACAATTAATATTTACAAAATAATTCAAACATATTCACAAATAATTAGACAATTTCATTCTTTTCTTTATTTATTTGAAATGAATGATCAACATTTATTCATTCATTCATTAATTATACCAATTAGACTACAGTGTATACTTGTATAAATACATCTCTTTTCTTATTTTATCCTCATTCAGGGCCCTATTCAAATATCAATAACAATCAAATCAAGTCAATTCAAAGTAAGTTCTTTTTTTCATTATTTTCCGATTTTTTTTTCTTTTTAGATTTATTTCCGAATTATATGTGTTCAACGACGATGTATATTAGGTTTATATTTCAAGGTGATTATTACTTTAATAATACAGAGAAACTCTCGTAATAAGCGAAATACAAACATGTCCGTGAAGGCCTGCTATACATGTACGCATGTCAGACATTGGATACTTAGTACAATACTTGGTACTTTTTGTACTTTTTACTTAAAAATTTCAGTACATAAGTACATTTCTGCAGTACAAGTAAATGTACTTGTACTGTAAAAGTGTACTTATGTACTGGTACTAAGTACAAATTTACTAAGTACCTGTACTACAAGTACAATTTTGTACTTAAATCATGTGTGAAATATTTCTATTATCGAGCAGATGTTTACATAGATATAAGTTAATGATGTATTTGTGTGAAATTCAATTTCGGTTCAACTTTCTGCCACTTTTACGAAATTTTGTGTGTAGTCACATAATTTAAAACAGTTATATCGATATTTTTATCTTGACTATTTAATGTAAGAATAGTCAAGTTACTTTAAATAAAAGCTTAAGAATTTTATTGAACAAGAAAAAGTTACTGATTGACTAGCATATCTTTTTCTTATGTAAAAAATCGGGTTAAAAATAAAAAAAACACTTAACAATATCTGAAAACAAACATCAATAAATCTAAAAAAAA